>MNCI01037070.1:0-18502 GCA_015680685.1 Gnetum montanum | reverse complement strand
ATCAAACTACCAGAGCTTTGCTACTCTAAAACTGGGATCCCCAAACAAGGGAGAGCCACCTCTTATTTATAGACATGGCGGCGGATTGCGATATCGCGTACGTGATATCGTAGGGAAGGATGCGATATCGCGGCCGACGCAAACCACGTCTCATCAAACTTCCATATGAAGAATCAAACATGGTCCTTGGTAGAAAAACCCAAAGGTAAGAAAGTGATTAATACAAAATGGATATTAAAAACTAAGTAGGATAAAAAAGGTAATATCTTTACATATAATAAATGTTACACAAGAAAATAGATGGTTGCATTAAGGAAAATTATGGCTTTAGTGATGGAATATTATAATAGAAGATCTTTCTTTAAATCAAAGGCTCTTCCAGAAGATTGTAAGTGAAATTTTTTTTGCTAAAGTTTGGTTGAATATGTTAGGGAAATTTTATTTAAATTTTATTAGAGGAGGTTTGCTATCTAGTACTCAAAAGTATATATTCTCAATTATTCCTATTCATTCAAAGAATCAAATTGTTAAAGCAATAATGAGCTCTCATCATCTTCTTATTGAGATAGGTCATTGGATTAATTTACCTTGAGAAGAGTGTATTTGCAAATTGTGCGAACAAAGCATAGAAGATGAAAAACATATATTTTTTTATATTTCCCATATTTGGCTCACATTCGAATGAGTTATACTATTAATTGTAATCTACTGATTGTTTTCTTTCAAATTGATCCTATTTGCTTGGGGCATTACATCAATGATATTTTCAACTTTATTTAAAAATATGTTGAGGCTTTGTAAACATCTAACAAATCCTTTGTAATTTCCTAGATGTAATAAAAATTTCTAGTTTCTAGTTTTTAGTTTCCATAAAACAAGGTTAGTAGTAAGGGGCTTTGAACAAAAGAAGCAAATAGACTATGAAGAATTTTTACCTCAATTACAAGGTTTAAAATAATCAAATTAGTGATATCCATAACAACCCACTTAAAGATTAAAATATATGAAATGGATGTAAACTCAATCTCCCTTAATGGTGTCCTAAAGGAGGTATATATTCTACAACTAAAAGGAATTAAAATCCAAGGCCAAGAAGATAAGGTGTGCAAGCTACACAAGGAACTCTATGAACTCAAGCAAATTTCAAAAGTGTGCTTCTATAGAATTCATGACTTTCTCCACAAAAATGAGTATAAATCTTCTATAGTTGAATCCATTTTCTACTTCAAACATATGGATAGTGATGTAATCATGACCTCCTTCTATGTTGATAACTTAGCATTTCTATCAACTTCTAAAAAATTAATTTCCAACTTTAGAAAAGACATGAAGCAACCATTTGAGATGAATGATCTTAAAGTCCTAAAAAAATATTCTTTAGGAATACTTGTAAACTAAGAAAAAGACTAATTCAAGATGCATCAAAGCAAAGATGCTAAAAGCATTGTGGAGAAATATGGGTTGAAGGATGCAAGAATAGCAACAACTCCTCTTCCTCCAAACATGAAGCTTCTCAATAAAGATGAATGTCCATTAGTAAATACCTCTTTCTATAATAGCATGATTGGATCCTTGAGTTTCCTTTATTACTTAAAGTCTAACATATAATTTTCCACACTATATCTATAAAGGTTCATGCAAGAACCTAGCGAAATTTACATGAATGCCCTAAAGCATATCTTGATGTATGTAAATGAAACCTATGATTTCTCCATCAAGTTTGTGAAAGACAATGAAAATATTCATGTATTTAGTGACATTAATTGGGGAGAAGACCTAGAATAGGAAGAGTCTATTTTGGATAACATCATGTTTTGTGTCAAATTCCATATATTGAAGTAGCAAGAAAAAACTTTGATGGCACTCTTATCATAAGGTGGAATTCATGGTAATAACAGATTGTATCTAATACATCTTGTGATTGAAGAAGCTCTTCACTCAATTTGGCTTTCAAGTCAACTTGCACATTGACCTATTGATGGATAATTCAGGAGCTATCCAACTTTTAAAGAAGCATGTAATGCACAAGACATCCAAGTATGTGAAAATCAAGTTCTATTTCATTAAGGTAGAAATAAATAAGGACAATATATTGTCTAATTTTATGCTAATAACTAATTAATTTCCATAAAATTATTAGAAAATTTCATCCCATAATTAGAACCAATTCAAAATCATCATAAAATACTCAAGAGATAAGTTTGGCAAAGTTTCCAAATATCCCATAAAGTTTACTAAATATCCACAAAATAAATTGGATAGAATTTTCATGCAATTTCCATACAAAGTAAACTAAATATGATAAAAATCTAGTAGAATCTCAGTTTAACAATGAAAATAATAAAATAATAGCAACAAACTGAAAATAAGAAGGAAGTATACAAAACTTGCTTACAAAATTTCTATATAGCTCCAAAATCTTTCTTCTTTTTTTTCTTCTCCAAACTCTTATAACCTTCTCTCTCTTTCTTTTAAAATCACAAGACTTTGACACTTCCTAACCAAAAATGTACTACTAATAAAGGGTAAAGGTCTATTTATAGGATGGAAGGGAACATGACATTTTTTTCAAAGTATTCCATGTGAGATTTTTTAGCAAACATAAATTTGAATAAAACAAGCATGATCACTCCAATTCTAAAGAACCAAGGATTAAAATTGGTGTTTTCAAGCATATCAGATACATTGGTAAGCTTAAATTTTAGGTAGGATATTAACTTAATATACTTTATTGAGAAGGATATTCTAATAGATATTTAGCTTTAATTAGAAATGAACTCAGAATTCCAATTTGATGATGAAAATTTATAAGTTGTGTGGCTTAGAAAGGGATAGGATTCTAAGTACTCCATGAATATAGTGTTATATAATCATATATACATAATACAAAATAGAATAATCATGATTAAATATTCATGATAAACATAATATTTGATAAACACAAGATTTCTAAGGATAATTAAATTTCAATATTCAACCATTAAATATATAAAAGATATATAACAAATTATAAATACTAGCAAGAAACTTCATTGATGCCAATCCCAAGCTTCGATACAAAAGGAGGAGGGTTAGTGTTAGGTTGACAATTGTTTGTAAAACCATGTAAAAACTCATGAATGAGTTCTTTTCTAAAGATTGACAAAAAAGAACTTATGTAGCTGATCCTATTTTGTTGGGACTAGATTAGGATGATGATGAACAAAATTAACTGTTAGTAGGGAGGAGGATCCCAATCCTAACAACATTTACATCACTTTCAACATCCATGCATAAATTTAAAATAGAAAAAGGATTTGAGATAGAGAATTGTGACTTAATACCAATATTTGTATCAAAGAAAGATTCACCATAAAATCATAGCACATCTTTTGGAAGATATTTACCTTGTCACATGTTAATCTTACATCAAGAATCTTTACCATAAGTTATAATCTTCTTATCGATACTAGTTTTAATCTTTGAGTTAATATTATTCTTTTCATATAAGAAAAAATGTCTTATGAGCTATCTATTTGGGCTAATAAATACAAGTAAAAATATACATAGAAGCTTCTATCTTCTCTAAATTCTTTATTGTCACTTTCATTCTTATCATTGAAATTAACTTTATTTTTCATATCTTCAACTTCAATATGTTTTTTCTTTTCTTCAAAATATTTTTTCTTGATGAAAAAGGAACAAGCATTAAACAAATGTCCTTCACGATGGCAAAAGTTGAAAGAATTAGAAAAAGTAGAATATGTAATTAGTTAAATATAAGTCTTCCCACTTACTTGTAATTCAAATACTTTTTATAATTGAGAAGATTGATTTCAACCAAAAAAAAAAAAGCGCCTTATAAGAAAACTAAATATTGTAGAAGTAGATTTTATATACTTAATAAGATCAAGAAGACTAACAATTTCATGCTTAAAGTTATGAAAAATCAATAAAAGATTATATAACTTGATGAATAAAACATAGAGCTTTAGCATTTTATTTAGATTGGACATCAAAATATGAAACCCACTTATGAATGATCAACGCTACATGATTTTGTATAAAATATCCTATATCTAGGACATGCTGCACCATCAAAGCATTCTCTAGCTCAATAAGCAAAAAAAAAAAAAAAAGAATAATACCTTACATGAAAGACTTGGATGTCATGTTTGTTCATCACATCATTTAGCGATGAAATGAAACTTCAATTACAAGGTAGGTAACCTAAAATTTAAATGAACATATATTATGATGAAACATCAACAACTAATAACTAATATAAATCATTAAGAAGAATAAAATTAGTTGTTGTAGTTACATCAATGTCATTAGAAGAAGGCATCACAAATTTTTTCTTCCCAACTTATAAATCTACATTTTGAGAATCAACAAAAATTTCTACATCAATAGAAGAAGTAGAAATTTCAACATTGGTTAAAGGATAATTCTAGAGAAATCACATCAGTTGGAAAAAATCAAAGAGAGAAAAATCAAATTCGTTGAAAGCACGAAGCAAAGGATACTTTAATAAGCACATTTTATTCACTTTAGTGTGAGGGTGTTGAAACCCTAAAATAATTGTAATGAAGGTACTCCCCAAGTTATATAATCCAATTAGAACTTTATAACTCAACATTACCCACTAAAATTGAACCCATGACTTAGAGCTTTCAAATCAAGAGTCTTACCACTAGGCTAACACCTCATTATTAAAATTTTCACTTTAGCATGATAATAGTTTAATTCTATTTAACTCATATAATATAAAAAAATTATTAAAATGTATTCAACAACTTTAATTAAATAATTAAACCTTTGTAAAATTTTAGGTTGTGATAGTATACTTCATAGTCGTTGGGGATGATGCCATCATAGTAAAGGTATTCATAATAATAACTTGATTCTTATGACTACTTTGTACAACATCAAGTAGCATTGATAGGTTTAACTATTCTCCTAAGTATCATTAACCTATTACAGCTACTCCTCAATTCTCCTCATATGTGTCTTATCTATCTTAAAATTCTTTGTCCTATGTTCCTTCATCTTGGATTTTGTGACAACTTAGTGTTTTGAATTATGATCTTTACTTTGTTATTTATTTTATTTTATGTGATTTAGCATATGGTTGTATTTTATAATATCCTATAATATTATATTAATAATTTATGCTATGATTAATGATGAAATACTTTTTGTCGAGGATAATGATATCATATCTACAATATCGTAGATGTGATATCCTAGCCCAATATATAATGTATTGGGCCAAGGTTATGCTTATAAATATGAGCCCACCATTATGTCAAAAACAATTTTTGGCCAACACTTAGCGAAATTCTTGTAGTTTGTTTTCTTAAAGTTAGAGTTAGTTGTGAATGCCCATAGTGCGGTGATTAATAAGTGTATGCCATCTTTATTTAAGTGGATTGTTCTTAGACACAATTCATGAATGATAATAAGGATTAAGATTATTCTTCATCATTGCAACATATCACATAGAATAGATTTACTTTTTCATGTTGTTAAATTTTACTATGTCATTTACATTTTCTAAGTCATTTAATATTCTAATGTTCATCAGTAAGGCAGAATGAGTACGACTAGCTTTGAGCATAAAGTATAATAGTTTGGTAATCCAGTAGTGGCTTTGCTTGATTTACTTAGTAGTAAAGTTACTTGGTAATCCTAGCAATGATTACATTAGTCAAGAACATGTATAGAAAACTAGGAATGGATACTTATTGACCATAGGCTCAAATAGTTTTATATTTCCATTGTACTTAGAGATAGACTTTACATTCATTTTTACTATATTTACATTTAGCATACTTAAGAGCCAATACCATCATTTAATCATATATCTCATTAAGAGTTAAATCATACATTTTACACCTTGCTAACTCTAAGTGGAAAGACAACGATCATGAACTTCTTATCAACTAAATAGTATACTTACATTATCCATCCATGGATTATGATTTGGTCACAAGTAAATACTTGTGACTTGTATGGTTGAGTGTTAGAATCCTCTACCACTGATCAATGTCATTGTTATCGGGGATGTGTCAATATTTGCTAGTTAGCTAATCTTACATAGTTTGTTGTATCGGGTATCATCAAGTCTATCTTTCATACTTAGAATAATTTTTTGAAATACACACATATTTAAGCATCAACCAACCTAAAATGACTTCCATATCTAAAGTGAAATCTCCACCTGCTATTAATCTTAACAAAAGTAATGATAGAGACTATAATGAAGAAGATTGTAGTGTACCAATGCAAATAAGAATCTCATATGCTTGCTCTAAATCTTATTATTCTGATTTCATATTCATTTTTCACTAGGATGAATAATTCAGATGAAGAAACTTATAGAGCAATATTGTCTTGCCACCAAAATGCTTAACACCATCTACACTTCAAGCAGCCATCTTGAGATTAAATATTGACCATACACAATAAGGATATCAAGTTACCAAAAACATGACTAGGGCATATTAGCCAATAGAGGCTCAAGTAAGAAGGGATGCTATTATGGTAGTAAGATATGAATAGGAGAAAGGAAAGAAAGTACCATAGATGATCATCCTTATTGAGAAAGAAAATGAGTCGTATAAAACCAAAAATTCTCACCAGAATCATAGAGCCAATTCTCAAACACCAGTAATATGTATCGAAGATCTTGTAAATACAAAATTACATTTATCTTTTGTAGAAATTTTTGAAAGAGATGAGACAAACTCCAAACTTAAAGGGAATTCAAGGCTTAAGACCTTTAATAGACTAAGAAGAGATGAATCTAGGAGTCATAGAAGGAGAACTAGTTGACATCATTCTCCAACTCTTCCATCCTCTTCATCATACTTACCAATAGACTTTGATAAGAGAGAACAAAGATTAAGAGATCATAATAGGAAAAAGAGAAGGGATCATGAAAGAAATACATATGAAAGAAAACATTTTGAGGAAGCAGAAGATGATGAAGAAGGTAGAGAAAGAGAAATTAGACATGAGAGAAGAGAACATCATGAGTATTGAAGGGGTCATTATTATAACAAAGCATACAAGATTATGAAGAATCCCTACTAGCCACTCAAAGCATCATCAATATTAGGAAAGCAGTGTACATACCTACTAGACATCTAAGGGATATTCACATCAAGCAACTTGACATGAATAACATTCTGAAGTTCAAAGAAGGATATAATGTAGATCCAAAAGATTACCTTCAAGCCTTCCATGATGTTTGCATCCTACAAAACATAGAGAATGACTGGCAAAACTATAGTTATTTTCTAGAACACTCATAAAAGAAGTAGAGAGTTATTATAGATCCTTGGGACCAAAATAAATCTAAAGATGGAGTACCATGCTATAGCTCTTCAATGATAAATATCAAACTTATCTCAAAATGTCAAATTTAAAAAGAAAAAATCCAAGAATGGAAACAAGGGATACATGAATCCCTTGATACAATAATGGGTAGATACCGTTCACTATTACATGGATGCCTAGGCCATGGATTTTTCCAAAGGGAACAACTATATCATATCATCAATGGGTTAAGGAACAAAATAAGAGAAAGCCTTAGAATATATGCCTGATGAGTGGTGAATACCCCTACACTCAACCATACGAATCACTAAGCATTCATGCACAATCCAATTTAATTCCATGGACTTCTTGTCTTTTGGTAAGCTAACATCAAGAAAGTGAACTCACCCTAACAGTCATTCGTTATCTTCCTAATTACACTTGTGATGTACAAAGGTACGGTTAAGTGTAATGGAGGCATATACTTTTTACTATTTTATGTTTTATGTACCTGGTGCTTAAAATAGAGAAATGAAGTAATTCAATGGCTATTTTAATCTAACTAATTAATTAATCTATAACTAATCCTAACATAAGTGTCCAGTCCCACTTTTTGTACCCCTACACTCAACCATACGAATACGAGCGTTACATGCGCGATTCGGTCAAACTCTGCAGACTAAGTGCCTACACACCTCATGGAACACTTAAGGTTAATCATTCGTTGTCTTCCCAGACTTACTTATATTTGTCACGGTTGTATGGTTAAGTAAGTCTGAGGTATATGATTTTTATGTCTTTTCAATTTTATCTCCTATGCTAACGAGGTGAAGAGTGAAGAGACTAGTTAACTAACTTTAACTAACTAACTAAGCCTTAATTAACCTAGCATCAGTATCTATTCCCACTTACCATTCACACCCTAAACCAATGCAACCTTGGTTACTGAATGCTATTCGTTACTGGGATCACCAAGCGTAACACACGTGCTCGAAGCGGTTGTATTGAATGCACTTAACTATGGGAGAAGGGTTGAGAGGGATTTAATGAACTAATAAAGCATTTAAAAAATAAACATTAAAGAACAATAAATAAAATCCTATTTAGCCTATTCCATGCACTGCAAGGTTTATCCAAGAAGTTCGTCTTTATTTCCGTACACAAACTTGTGTTCAGGTACAATATTTGCTTGAATAAAGATCCGTTCACTTTGGAGCTCCTACTATGAGCACATGGAAATTATTCTATCTCTGGAGAGGTAAAATTGCCAGAGTTTCACTATGGTCTAGGCCTAAACTAAGAAACAAGGGAGAGCTGCCTCTTATTTATAGATTTGGCAGCGCACTCCGATATCGCGTATGCGATATCGCAGGGGAAGACACGATATCGTGTACACGATATTGCGGGGGATGCGATATCATGGCCCATGCTATATCACATCCCATCATACCCCCATGACTGAATAAAAAATCTTCCTCAAGTTCCTTACAAAATATTGGCATGGTATGGGATTATTGACTCAAATGGAACTAATGGTAAATGGGATGATATGTGAATGGATCATCATTACATGACAAGACAAAACTGGTGTTCATGACAACAAGAGTGAACACCCTATACATTTGACATCAAGCCTTATTTGGTAGCTAAGAAAGAGAGAGGGAGAAAGAAGTTTTGTTGTTGCCAACGCCAAGATTGCGCTTTTCGTTGTCCTTCCATAAGCACACCATCCATCTCGTTCTTTGCATAGCTGCTTCAGCACTGATCCATTCTAAGTGTTCCCTCCAGATCCAATCTATTGTTGTATGATTGCCATCTGCACACATAACATAGTCTTTATATTAGCAAGGGTTAATAAATCATAATGCAATTGATACCTTGCTTCGGTGAAAGGTCCATTGGCTAAGTTGTGGTATGGTTGATACGGATCTGGAGATATCATAGTGGTGACTACCGAAGGTGTAGGGGTTAGGAGAAAATCAAAAAAATTTGGATCCAAACCCCCATGAGCAAACCTCCGGTAGCGATAGAATGGAGAGAGAATAAAGAACAAGAAAGATGAAGAAAAAGACAACTATAATGTCGATGAAATGGATTTCATAATGGAAATGAACAAAATAAAGTTGATTTCAAAAATGTTAAGGGAAAGAATTTAACTGATGCACCAAATAGGAATGTCAGTGGGTCCTCCCCAAAGTAGGCTCATGCCCTTAATGCCCTGACAAACCCACATTCAAAGAGTTCGTAGGCTCTAGGAATGTCATTTGGAACAACAGTTAAAGTCTTAACCGCAAGAATTTACCACAAAGAAAACAATGTGTCAACTAAAATATACACTAATAACACAACCAATAATGAGGTGAACAATGGAGAGAAGGATGGAGAGAAGAGAATGGAATGGAATCTCAAGAACAAGGTGGTGTACAACCCCTTGTGTATTTAATGATTAATGTGACTTAGTAGATCCCATTCCAAGTCCGGCCTCGACAAACCACATCCAGTGACTTCGCATTAATGCATTTGCCCAACCCATCCTCTTAAAGTAACAAGAATGCCTTCCCAAAGAGCCACCACCATTCCGATGAAATGAAGGAGGAGAGAATGGGGAGCAAGAAGGGCCTTAGTTAGAGGGAACATTTTTATTTTAGTTCCATAACCAGTGGTTGTAGCCCAAATGATTATTTCGTCTAAGGGGTTTGCTTTGAATTCTCACAGTTCTTTTTTTTTTCTATGTTTATACGTGAGAATCACACCATGTAAAGATTTTGTTATTTTTATTTGCTCAGCTTCCCGATAATTGGGTAACATCAAAACGGTAATAAAACTCAAGAAGAAAACATCCGAGCACCTAAGAGAATGGCCAACAAAAATGCATCAAGTTCTCTTGAAGTCACACCCTTTTCAATCCTTGAGTCCTTCCTTAGTTTGAGAAATACCCAGTCACCGATTTGTTAATAGTTCTTATTTAGAAAGGGATGGTACATTTCCAAGCCAAGAGAGACCATAGAAATTTGTGGATGTATGGATGAAGTGGACTCATTGCCTGTCATATCAAAAGAAACATACCTTAGTATCAACATCATAACTTAGAGGTAAAAACCAAACATTAGCAATCAATAGAAACATAGTTCATACCATCATTAAGAACACTTATTGGTGACAAACTTAACAAAATGGATAAGTCACACACACACACATACACACACAAGAAATGAAAAAGTATGAGCGATGTTGTAAAAAAAAAACAAGAAAAGTTAAAGAAATTTGTAAAAAAAAAATGTGTAAAACAAAAACGTGTAAAACACAAATGTGTAAAACAAAAACTTAAAAAGAACTGAGGGCCCCAAATGATTAGCATAGGTAGCTATCTCTCCCATGAATGAATGGAAAGGGAGAGATTCGAAATAACGAGCGCCTGTTTGAATTTCTTAGAAGTGTCCAACTTCTCCCAACTAATGTTTTCAGGTTAAGGGGTGGAAGTCAGCGACGCTCGTACTCCAATGTATCTATGCCTTTGTTGCGGGCATGAGTTGTTCCCCCAGTTAGTTCCATGCATGTTGGTGGGTTGCTCTTTCGATTAGCTGTCAACCACGGGGTGTCCACTTGTTGTGTGGTTGCTACATACAGGCATCTTTGTATCTGAGTTTCTAAGGCACACCAGTTACATGCAGGAGATGCTATGCATTCCTCCATGTCATCACCCTCCGAGTCACTGTCTGTGATGCATGGAACTTTCTTCTTCTCAATCTTTTCATAAATGTTTACCTTAGATATTTCCAAGGAAAGATCGCGGATTCCTAGGCAGGCGTCTATTGTACTTAGCCATGCCCTTCCCATTATGATTGGGAAGTCCCCTTTGTTGCTTTTGACTTCTATCATCATGAAATTAGGTGGGTATGACCAACCACACACAGTGGTAACGATGTCCTCCACCAATCCCAAGGGAATGATGATGGACTAGTCAACCAGCTCTAGTTGAATATTGCTCTTCTTGAGTGGAGGCAGGTTCCAGGCTTGATACATTTCTCATGAGATTAAGTTGACTCCGGAACCTGAGTCAAGAAGAGCCTTCTGAGGTTCATTCCCAGTGACTTGGAGGTAGATTAAGGGACTTCTAGGGTCAAAGAGTTTCCTGGGAAGGTGGCCTACCTTGATCTAGTTAGTAATGGTATGTGTTAACATAATCGTATGCGTTGAGATCTATTCTTGGTTTGAAGGGAGCTCCGAAGCATTATTTGTTGGAGGAGTGGTTACAGACTCAACTGCTTGTGGTTGTGAGAGCTTGTTTGGACTTTTGATTTTCAAGAAAGGTCTTCTCTTCTTTTGGTTATTAGAACTAGCAGTGGGTTGAAGGTTTACACCTCTCATAGCATTATGTTGTTGCAGTTGAGTGGGGAGTTCTCCTTGCATTGTTGGAGCGGGAGGTAGTGGAACTATTGACGTAAGAGTGGCGGATGGATTCGGAGGATGGTATGCATGTGGTATGTCTCCTGGAGGAGAAGGAGTCCTTCTAAAATACTCCTAAACTTGGTAGTGACATTGTGGAGTTGCATGATCCATAGAGTCACTTGGAGAAATTGGCTGTTGCACGTAATAGCCATAAGGATTTGGTTGCCGGTAAGGGTATTATTATTTAGGCGGTGGCATCTGCCATGACTATGGGTGTTGCCACTGCTGGTGTTGCCTGATAGGTTATGGCAAAGTTCCACTTGGATAATACGTTAACGGCTGGTGGAACTGCCTCGGGTTACCTTGAGGATAAGGTAACCGATAGGGTGCTTGCCATCTATTAAGTCTTGGGTTGAGTGCATACACCGCAGATTCTTGTAGATGTGAGATTATTAGGCAACATCCCTTAGGATGGTCATATTGGTAGATCTCACATCCATCATCATTTTCTGTGTTAGAATCCACAACCTCATCAGTGATAGTCATTTTTCCCTTACCCTTGTTACGTGTAGGATCTGATTCTCTCCGCTTTTTCTTATGATGGTCACTACTTCATTCCTCCTTAGACTCCTCTACGATTTTCAGGATAAGTTCAAGTCTACTATCTAAGGAGTCCCGTATCTGATCTACCTTAGCCACCACTTCTGTTGTTAATTTTTGAAGTGGCACGGTTTTTCTATTCACCAACTCTTCGAGTGGTGACTCATCCTCTTCATCGCAAAATCTTACTTCCTTCTTTCAGAGGGAGGGATTGTGGTTATATTCTTCTGTGCTTTCTCTTTTCTATGGCTCCCCTTCTTCTTTAGCTACTTGCTCCAAAAATCTATGAATTTCATGGTGAGGTGGCAGAGTTGATCTCGTTGTGCATAAGTCCCAAGGGTTCTCTTGGTGAGGTGGCAGAGTTGATCTCGTTGTGCATAACCATGGCCTGGGCAATGATGTAGCAATGCATAATACCGGCCCATGGTAGCATCTAAGGGTTCATGATTACCCTACTTCCATCCTTGGATCTACTTACACAAGTTGGACACTCTGGAGTATGTTTGATATTTATCGTTGAAGAGTTCTAAAATCGTACTCCACCTCCTAATGGTTTCTGATTCTAATGACCGGTACCAGCTTTCTGCTTTCTTTATGAGTGTCCTAGGAAACAACTTTAGTTTTTGCCACTCATTTTCAATATTTTGCAAGATGCAGGCATCGTGGAATGCCTGTAAATGATTTTGCAGATCAACGTTATATCCCCCTTTGAAGTGTGGGATATTATTCATGTCTAGTCTCTTGATCTGACTATCTTTTTGATGCCTTGTAGGTATTCTAACTACCTTCGTAATATCTAGCATACTTCGGGTGGCAAGTAGGGGTTCTTCATGATCATCTCTCTCATGACATCTATGATGCCTATGTGGTTCCCTACTTTCCCTTCTACCATGCCTAGACTCTCTAGACTGCCCTTGTCCTCACTCTCAACTCTCTCATCAAGGTCTCTCATTTTGCTTACCCTTATTCTCACCATTATGCTCTTTGTGACTATGCCCTAATGTGGAAGGAGAGGGTGAATGATGTGATGAAGGGGAAGAAAAAGGAGAACCATCACCATGACGATGTTTCTTATCCTCTCTTCTGTGGCTACGGCCTCGATCGTGATGACGATCAGAATGTCCATCCTTGTCATGTGTTTTTGTTCCCTCGGTGAATTGTTGGTGTTCATGGGGATCAGAACTAGGGTTGTGTATCGTGGAGTATAGCTTCTGATACCCCACCTCCTCACTATCATTAGGAGGGGGAACATCATTTGATGGAGAACCTGTTATAATTGGTTCACCATCTCCAATTTTGCTTAGGATGTGCAGGACCCCGTTGCCCTTCAACAATGTATGGTGGCTCTCCTGCCTTGAGTCTATTAGACGTTACGCTGCTATGGGATGGTAATCCCTTATGTCATAATCTTCTGTAATGTATTCAACGTATAATTCCGTCATGCCTATCTGTGCAAGAGCATGAAGAAGCATGTTAGGGACTGTCCGATCTGGAGGTAACACTATGTTACCTTGCAAGTCTCTCCAACGCAGTTGTTCATCCTGATGGAGGATAAAGGTAAAATCAGGTATGATGAGTATATACCACTCGATACTATTGAGGAACTGGTAGTTTTTGGTTATGTGTTTGGTGCTGCCGATTGTCTCTAGTGTGATCCCTAGGTGGTGAAGTGCTCTTATGAGAAGAAGAAGACATTTTGTCTTATTCGGTGTGCTGATTAACCGTTATATAATTTTTCATTTAATTAACCCTAAGGGTTCGTTTAAGCTCCCAACGATGTGGATAATTTCCTATGTTCTACTTAGCGCACAAACAACTTAGTCCCTGGCAACGACGCCAATGATGAGTGGTGAGGTACCCCTACACTCAACCATACGAATACGAGCATTACACGCGCGGTCCGGTCGAACTCCGCAGACTAAGTGCCTACATGCCTCATGGAACACTTAAGGTTAATCATTCATTTTCTTCCTAGAATTACTTGTATTTGTCACAGTTGTATGGTTAAGTAAGTCTGAGGTATATGATTTTTATGTCTTTTCAGTTTTATCTCCTATGTTGACGAGGTGAAGGGTGAAGAGACTAATTAACTAAATTTAACTAACTAACTAAGCCTTAATTAACCTAGCATCAGTATCTATTCCCACGTACCGTTCACACCCTGAGCCAATGCAACCTTGGTTACCAAACGCTATTCGCTACTGGGATCACCAAGCGTAACGCATGTGCTCGAAGTGGTTGTATTGAATGCATTTAACTATGGGAGAAGGGTTGAGAGAGATTTAATGAACTAATAAAGCATTTAAACAATAAGTAGTAAATAACAATAAATAAAATCCTATTTAGCCTATTCCATGCACTGCAAGGTTTATCCAAGAAGTTTGTGTTTATTTTCGTACACAAACTTGTGTTCAAGTACAATATTTGCTCGAATAAAGATCTGTTCACTTTGGAGCTTCTACTGTGGGCACATGGAAATTATTCTATCTTTGGAGAGGTAAAACTACCAGAGTTTCACTACGGTCTAGGCCTAAACTGAGAAACAAGGGAGAGCTACCTCTTATTTATAGATTTGACGGTGCACTATGATATCATGTATGCGATATCATAGGGGAAGACACGATATCGCGTACGAAATATTGGCATGGTTGAAGTGGTCGTACTTATGTTCTTACTTAATTGCTATTTAACCTAGCTAGCTTAGCTTAGCTTAATTAGCTTAATTACTTGAAAGCATTAAGTAAAATTGCATAAAACATTAAATGCATGAATAAAACATTTAACATAGCCAAAGTGCTACAAGGTTTATCAAAAAGATCTTCTTTATTACTGCACACATTGTTGTGCTTAGGTACAACAATGCTCAAATAAAGATTTGTACACTTAATAACTCCTACTATGGGCACTTGGGAAATATTCTAACTCTGGAGAAAAGAAACTACAAGAGCTCAACTACTTTATGATAATACCTATTACCTAAACATGGCAGGAGAGAATGTATTTATTAGCAAAAGCTAATAGTACATCGACAGGGCCACATTAACGCATCAAATCATGCATCGATGGGGCCTAGTCAACGAGGTCAAGTCAAAAGGGCCTAGTTGACACAGCCAATCCATGGTTCATCATACCCCCATGACTGAATGAAAACTTGTCTTGGAGTTCTTTACAAATTTGGGAAGGTATGGGATTATTGATTGATGATAGACATACTACAAATACAAACAAACACTAAGTGCCTAAGTGTACAGATATACAATCATTACGAAATTATTTGGTATTCAAGACTACAAATTAAATACTAGGAAAAAATTTGACAAACACATTCTCATCTAATGGCATGAAGACGATGGAGAAGTTTAAACAGTCCTAGGTAGTGGAGGCTCCTAAGGTTCTACGAGACCTTCTCTTGCTTCAAGCACACTTGGTGGTTAAGGCTGTTGTGGCTATCCTACTGCTACTACAACTTCTGGTGGAAGATAGAAAGCATCCAATAATGCTTTCATCTTCTCCTCCTTACTCTTGGGATCATGCATGGTCCACACAGCTTCGCTAATGTGGGCTAGAATGGACACATCCCAAGGACTAGTCATTGTTAGGAACAACTCCTTAACATTAATAAACTAGGTAGCAAATTGTTTGTCTTCAATATTGAATGTTCTGATTACATTATGCAATTTCTAGTAGTTATTCATCTTTCTAACCAGGTTCTTAGTAGTTGATCTTTGATTGGTGGATCTTGCTCTAAGAATTTCAAGTTCAGCATTTTTAGTCTTAAGCTTTTACTTGGTCTCCTTATGGTGTTTGAACTCTACCTCATACAGCAAGTATGAGTTGGCCACCTAAATTTCTAACTCTGACCATGATCATTCAGTAGTCAGCATCACCAAGTTTGTGTATCAAAGATTGGTAAGTTCCATGTATTCAGTCATCTCTTCTATCTACAGCTCCTTCATGTAAATCTCCTCTTTATTGTAGGCATCTATCCCATAAATAATAGGTTTCCACATTTCTCTTCCTTTCTAGAGTTGCTAGAGGGCCTCATTGAATTTTCCTTAGCCATTTGGATATGTTTTTCATTAACTTATTTCTGTAGGCCAACCTGATCTCTATAATGATCTTTAGCTCTCTCAAATTTGAGAGCCTCATTCTTCCAGGTGGTAATTTTAATTGTAGATTTCTAACATAGGATGTGGACTTCCTCCATGGAGAGATTTCTATTCTCCACTACCAATCTCCTAAGCTTAGTGTTTATCTTGGCTAGTTGCTCCTACTGTTGATGGATAAATTCTTGCAATTGTTGTTTCTGCACATCAATATTTTGTAGGTGATGATTTTCTATGGTCAGCACCTCATTCTCTTAGTGCATTTGGATCAAGTCCTTTTGAACTGAATATGTTTTGGCCTTGGCCATGGATTGGTCAAAGACAACTGTCACCATCCTCGTTTAAACCTATTTGAGTCTATCCTAAAGATATTGAAATGCTTCATCTCTTGTTAATGCAAGGTTGAGAAGTTTAGGATTAGCAAAATGAGTCCTTATTTGGCAACCTTTATGTCCAACTATTGGTTTTGTGCTTGAGCTATTTCGAGTTGCCCTTTCAGAATTATGCACTTGTCCTTTGCTTCAAGCAGCTCCAATTAGGTTGATGTGATGTTATCTGGAAAATTAAAGACATCTAGCATCAATTGCCTAGTTCCCACTAGTTAGTCTAGCAATTCTTCATGTTAGGCTATAGTCAGTTTTCCACTAATAGTCTTTGTGGATGTTTGTGCATCTCTGATTGTAAAAAAATTTGGTATAGGCAACATATGTTAGCCACTAATTTTGCTGTTGTCTCCTACCCTTGGTGCTGCATCACTAAGAAAAGTGCCCCTTCACCCTTCTTCAAGGGCATTGAAAAGGTAGCAGCATTCCCAAAGATTTTTGAAAATTGCTATTGTTGTGAGAAATACAGCATCACCTCTCAGGCACTAGGATTCGACCTTACAGGTAGCTCCATTCTTTGGGCTAAGAATATTGGCTAACCATAATCCATCTTGCTTATCATTTGAGCCACTTCATTGAGGTGACTCATTGTAGGGTGGTACATAGGTGGGTTCCCACCATTGGTTCCTATTTGTTACTCCTGCTCATGCAAGAGTTGTTCTCAGATTTTGTGTGAGTGCTCAATTGCTACGTAGGCCTCTAGCATTGTTTCTTGAGTGACTAGTCGAGGTGGCTACTCCTTTTTCTTTGATACGGTAGGGATCTTATCCTTCATCATCTTAGACCAAGAGGTAATGGAAGTATTCTTGAGTATGTCATTGACCTAGCAGACTATCCCTACCCCCTTGTAGATTTTTCTAGTTAGGCATGGAAATGACAGGGTTTTCTTTCCACATTCATTCTCCTTAAAATGCTTCTCTATCTCTAGATAGATTAGCTATGTAAGGTTAATGAAGAATTTTTTGCTTAGAGTGATGTAGGCATGGGTGGAGAAGGTTGTTACTTTGTTGGGCCTCACCATCGAATTGAGGTGATAGGCCACTATCTTAAAGTATATTTGCTCCATTGATGTAAGTGCATCAAACTCCTTACGGTCAACCCCATAACACCATTGAGTCCACTACCTTTTTGCCTTAGGATTTGCTGGTGTTGAGATTTTTGCCAAATGGCTTTTAGAATCAAGCAAACCAAGAGCTTGCATAATTGCTTTTGCAGAATAAGATACCTAAATGTTCTTAATTCCCATAGTGGCTCCTAATTTTTTGCTATTCTAGAAGAGATATATTTCTCCCATGTACCACTTTCTACTAGTAGTGATGACTGGCCACATGGAAGAGCTTTGTAGTTGTGTCTTGACCTCTAGTGGAGCATTTTCCAAAAATGGTCCAAAGTTTAGTTCTTGAAGAACTAAGCGTTGGATGTTGCGAGGCTTAATCATGTCCAAGTAGGCTTGTGTTAGTGTGACCTCAAGTATTGGTGTGGGCCCTAGTGCCTCTCCCCTTTGAGATTGTTCTGTAGTAGCCTCTTCTTCGGGAATCTATCGAATAGATTTCACTTTGGACTTCTCCCAAAGAGGTCCCATTGCGTGAGTTTTTGTTACCTGCTCTTCAGCTTGTTCTTCCTGGCCTCTTCTAGTTTTAGATTGTTCTTTGGTTGTGATGGTCATCCTTCCTACGGGTGTTTTGGTCTAGGTGCCATTTGTAATCACAACATGACCAA
>MNCI01037066.1:42268-59081 GCA_015680685.1 Gnetum montanum | reverse complement strand
TTAAAACCAAATTCAATACGATGTTGGCCAACAATCGTAGAACTCTTTAACAAAAGATATCAAACCTACACAAGAGTGGCAACCTTGAGGAAACAAATCCAAGAGTGGAAACAAGCATAACATAAATCCTTGTACATGGCCTTAGAAAGATATTATGCATTGTTAAACAACTATCCAAGCCATGAGTTCTCCGAGGAAAGGCTAATGTACCATATCATTGATGGGCTTCGTGATGAAACAAGAGAAACCCTAGGGATGTATGCCCAAGGTCAACTATACAAACTATGAACCCACCAATTCCAAGAGCTTATTAAGTGGGTAGCAAAAGAAGAAAGAGAAATGGCTAGATGGGAGAGTATTGAAAACCATCAATAGGACCAAAATCTCAACTTAATAGAGGTCCATAATCACAAAAAGGAGAAATCACCCTATCTCAAGGAGGAAAAACCATCTTTGCTAGTACAACAATCATTAGAGGAAGTCGAGGCAAAGATCAATAAGATGTTGGAATGGACACATAAAAAGTGTGGAGAATATATCAATATTATTGGAAATGTAGTTTTGACAACCCAAGAAGTAGGACAAAATATCATTAGACAATCAGAAAGAAGGGATAAGGAAAATAAGAGCTCAACTACCAATCATACGTATGAATGCAACATTTGCCTGTACGATCACCCCAAGGGCCAATGCCCAATCTTGTTACATTTATATGATCATTGGGAAAGCACGTTACACCTAGAGTTCATACAGAGATACTGTGTTTGATCATAGTGGCAACAATCTCAGTCATGGGGGAAGCCATCCCTAAACTGGAGACACCCTTCATATCATTCCAATCCAAATGCTTATCTAGTTCAACATCCTATTTCCCAAACTGGGTCAACATACTCTATCTCGCTACATTATTATTCTCCTCAATACTATCAGCCCATGTCTCCAACACAACCACCGCCTTGTGCACCTTACACTTCTTCTAAATTTGAACATTCTCATCCTTTCCCTCTTTCTACATTGCCACCAATTGTTCCTGAAATGTCTGTACCACAGCAACAACCCATGAACGTTACTTGTGCTACTATTGCCAATAGCAGTGAGAGACCTCCTCAACATCAAAGGCATCCCTTCTTTAGACATGATCGTTGAAACACCACAAAATTTTGAGCTTAGTACTTCTCCAACAAGAATCAAGTTAAGTCACGATGCTCCCCAGCATGACTAAAGCTTAAGGGCTCCACAGACAGCTTTAAGCAGAGTCGAACTCAACGAGGAGCAGTTCCTTGGGACCCGCCGACGACCACTACAATATCTGCTATCAAACATTGTAACTTCGGAGCTCAAAGTACTTAGTTTTCACTAAGTATGCATTCTCGGCGTATACGCCCAACATTCCCAGCGTATACGCCCAACAGACACCAACGTATATGCCCAAGATTACAGCGTATACGCCCAACATTCACCAGCATATACACCCAGCATGTACGACTGAGGTATACGCCCAGCATGCAACCCCCGAAGATGGCTTGTAAACAGCATTTCAGAGTAAGACTTGTTACAAGGCATTAACTTACACAGACAGAGCATTCATCAGACGTTGACATCATGCATCCTGGAGGCTATACGCTGAGCATGTACATCCTGCACGTCCAGCGTATACGCTCAGCAGACACAGCGTATACGCCCAGCAGACATAGTAGGTAAAAAGTGTCAAATCAAGGTCAACCAAGCTGAACACCTACAGGCAACATCTTCATGGCATCTGAATTCAAATCTGAAGACCGAAAGACTTCTTTTGCTTTAATCAAGTCTATACGCCCAGCGTATACGCCGAGGTCATACGTCCAACTTGTATACGTTGGCGTACAACAATATACGCTAACGTATAGCCGTATATGTTGGTGTACAGCACACTGAACACTTGTAAATTTTGTCCTTTTGCACCTGGTTAACGCACCATGTGTCACCCAACTCGAGTCTAATGTCTAAACCTGTATAAAAATCCTAATTTTTCAATAGATGGAGGGTGGGCAATTTGGAGCAAACCGGAGAGAAAAATAAAGACGCTAAGAACCAGAGCGAGATCCCTGTACGCTGGACCTCAACCCTATACGCTGAGCATACAGCCTCTACGTTGTGCCTACAGATTGAACCAGCACTTATCCCTGCATCCACCGAGGCTATTCGTCCACCTTGTGTCAAAGCCACAACTGCGTTAGACCGATGCATTATAACTCACATTTTGCAATAATATTGCTACATTTTCTTCCTAAAATCTGTTACAATTTTTCATTAATCGTTGCATGTTTACTGTTTACGCCCTTGTACGCTTACGCCTTGTTTACACTAGTTACGCTGTTTACGTTTCGTTTTACATCTGTTACTCCGTTTACATATAACCCAGCATATAGCACCTCGGTGTACGTTTGGGGAAATCCTTGCCTGATCCGCGTGCGGACCACTCAAGGTACTCGTCAATTCCAACTTGCCCTTAAGCGAAGGTAGGGTCTTCTGTGCATGTCCGGAGATCTCCCAGTTTCTGTTTCCTTCCAACCGGAGATCGACGATTTCGGACGGTACAAAAATTGACGCTAGAAGGAGGGCCTGAACTGCTTAAAACTTATTGTGCTTCAAAACTCCTAGCATCTACGCTATTAAGTATACGCTACCCTTGTTCACAGAACTCCCAGCATCTATGCTGTTGAATATATGCCACCCCTGTTCATAGAACTCCCAACGTCTACGTTGCGGACTACATGCTAACCCTATCTGCAAAATCCCCAGCGTCTACGCTGCTGAATATACGCTGCACTCTCTACATTGTAGACTCTGTCTACGCTGCACACAGAACTCTATTTACGTTGCTAACATATACGTTGCACTCTTTATGCTGTAGACTCTATCTACGCTGCACACAGAACTCTGTTTATGCTGCTGACATATACACTACACTCTCTACGCTATAGACTTTGTCCACACTGCACACAAAACTCTCTCTACGCTGTCGACGTATATGCTGCTGCTAAGTCTACGCTGCACGCTCTACGCTGTACCCAACGTCTACGCTATTGAGTTTACGCTGCATGCGCCTCTATGCTGTTGAGTTTATGTTGTACGCTGTACACTGTAAACTCTGCCTACGCTGTACGCTAACTGTGTCAAAGCTGTATGCCATAGACTCCGTCTACACTGCTTAGCAAATACGTTGTACGCTCTACGCCATAGATTCTCTACGCTATCACTATACGTTGTATACCTATACGCTGTCATTATACGCTGGGCATTGAAGCCTATACACTGAGTTCCAGTCCATACGCTGTACCCAGCAAACGTAGGTTTACGCCGTGTTTAGTGTACTCGTACTAAGTATACCAGTTTCACATCCCTTAACTACTCATCATGAACACCGCAAACTCCAACGTTGTAACCAAGCCAGTCACAGACATCATAGGCACCATGGCCGTTCAACAACCCGTGGTACAACCCACTGTGGGGCCTCGCCGGTCTCTTAGACTGCAAGGAAGGAACCCGTCGTTTAACATCATACCCCAGGACCAATACAATTTCATATGCGTGAAAATACAAGCAGGCCTAACTGTGGACCAAACTGAGATGGAGGTTAAAAGACAATTCGAATTGTTTCATAAGGGAGGACATGAGTTCATCCCTACACCATACGATATCATTCCTCTCCCAGAGCATTATTCCGAGCTCATCTCTCAGCTCCTATTACTAAAGAATCAGCCCCTGGACCAACCCGTGGCAAATCCTCAATTGGAAGAGGAGGATGACTTCGCAGCTCAGTTCGAGCATGAAGATTCGTATCACACCCTCAGCCCACAAACGCATACAAATCCATCGTTTCACCCATTCATGGGTGAAACTACGTCCCTCCAGCCATTCAGAATCATGTAAGCGCATGTGCCTCAACCAGAGGCACCCACTCTCATCCCCATTCCTCCAGCGACCGACGTTCAAGTCAACACGCTTCCCCTCGCAATTCCTCCTGCGGCCACGATACTCCCGTTCGTACAAATGCAACCTCCCCAAAATAATGTAGGAGCAACCTTCCTGCCCCGGGTGATAGGAATGCCACAAGTGATACCGACTTCTATGTCTGCTCATTACATTCCTTGGATCCAAACCCAGGGAGCCCCTTTCACCGCTGTGACTCAACCAGCTCAGACTACCCCTATACAAAACGTGACTGCCCAATGGGCGGTGATTGGTGCTCAACCGCATCAATTCCCCTGCTATAACATACCGCCTCACACAATTCTACTAGCTAACATCCCTCAAGGACAACCACAGCAACAACCCCTCGCCTACAATGTGCTGCCCCTGATACCACCCGCTAGAAATATTCCACAAGTGCAACCTCCAACTACACAGCTTTCTGCCTTCCAACCCACTGTCCAACAATCTAACATGTATACAGTACAACATCCCCAATCTGCCATCTCACCTAGCACCCAAGACTAGGCTAACGCTAAAAAGCTAATGTAAGAACTAACTGACAAGGTCAAACGCCTCAAGATAGCCGTCGATGGAGAGCTGAAGGTAGTAGATTTTTATCACGATGACCCTATCAGCTCTTCGGTTCCGCCCCTAACATTACCCAAAGGTGTATCATTGCCTATGCTAACTAAATACAACAGGGAGACAGACCCCAATGCTCACCTCATAACGTTCAGACTGGAACACGCATTACTTCAGGTGTGGCCACACTCCATTCTGCGAGTGTTCCCCATGTCCCTTGCAAGGAGAGCACTCGATTGGTATCGGGCCTTGCGACGGAACTCGATATCCTCTCTGGAAGATTTGTTGCATCAATTCGTCACTAGGTTCAAGTATAACTTGAAACCTGAAGCAACACTTGACAGCCTTATACAGGTCAAACAAGCACCTCTAGAACCCGTACAAAAATTCATCCAAAGGTGGAGTGCTGCTCTCAATGAGCTCCATGAGCCGATCCCAGAGATGTATCTGCTTACTATTCTAAAAGGGGCTATCAACGACTTTTTCAAATCCAAGTTATATTATCTCAATGCGCGTAACCTCAATCAAGCCTTTGTACAGATTAAGAACATAGAGGAGGTAGCCCAAAATAGTCACAATCCTACATATTTAGCCTTTAAGAATCAACACAGTAAGAAAGATAAAGAAAAGGCTAAAACAACAATAATGGTAGTAGCGGAAACGCAATAACCAAATGTAGGACAACAAAGCAAACCGCCTATTGCCCCTGCTAATTACGCTAAACCTACTACCGCGACCGCACTAGAATCGTCCTCATCACAAAAACCAACACCGAATCGTACGAGAAACTTTGAGAGGAAAGAACCCTCCCAATACACGCCACTGCCTATGAAGCCATTGCAACTATTCAACCAACTCTTGAAGGCTGGATTAATGAAACATAAATAGTTGTCCCCTACAACGATCTAGAGGCATGATCGGTTCTGTCAACTGGTTCAGAACCCAAGCCTGACAATGCCAGATGAGCCTCCAGTACCAAAAGGCTTTAGAATGGATCGTTTCTGCGATTATCATCAATGCAATGGGCATGGCACGGATTACTGTTTCACCCTAAAAAAAGACATACAACGAATGATCGACGGAGGCCAAATCACTTTTGATGAGGCCAACCTGGTCCAACCACAAAACCAAGCCATGGGTGTGTATAAAGATCCACTAAATACCAAAGAAGCCCCGTACGTGATTAACACAATCTACCTTGATAACGAACCTAAGACACCTAGCATTAACACCGTCTATTCCGACCATGACCAGCAAACGTCTAACAAACCATTTGTAGTGCGTATTCCACCCATGGTACAAACATCCGTGCCTCAACCATCTGCCCCCCCACAAAAGCCTTATGTCATTCAAGTACCCCCCGCCGTAGCAACTTCTAACACCCCGGCACACAAAAAATCATATGTGGTGTGCGTACCTCCCGCTACTGATACCGCGAATGCACAAACACCTCCTATTCGACCCACTCCCTACGTGGTCCGAGTACCATCTACTGTCGCAACAGCGGAGGTACAACCTCCACCTAGGCCAACTCCATATGTCGTTAGGACACCCGAACGTCCTAGTGATCACCAATCCTCCATTTCACAAACACACGATAAACCCAGCCCTTATGTCATCAAGGTGCCCAGCCAACCTAGTGCTCAACCGCAAGCAACCATCCATACGCAACCCCGCCCGACTCCATATGTAGTACGAATCCCACAGCAACCTGAGGTCCCAAAACCAACCGCACCCCCACGCCACGCATGAGAACGCCTAGTCGATAAGCTTACACGCAAACACTTAGAGAAGGAACGTCAATGGATAGCCTTAAGACCTCCTAAACCTATCCCGTTAAACGCAGTACCCATGACAGCACCTAATGATAAACCAAGCACAGGCCATGAGGGTGAATCATCCAAAAAACATGATATGCCCAAATCAATGATTCCGGGTCAAAACAACAAACCAACGATGCACGAAATAAAACTGTTGGGCCCAATGGACCAAGTCACCGCCGACAAACATACGCCCAACAGTAGAGACCTAGCAACAGCCCTAACACAAGTCATGCAAGCACTCAAACAAAAAAATACTTCATTAAGTTTATACAACCTAGTGTTAACATCTCAAACCCATCGCGAAGCTTTAGTGCGCATGTAAACATCTATCCCAGTAAGAGAGGACTTGCCTCCAAATGAACCTTCAATTCATGCGGTAATGTACTCGCCCCAAGGGTCAACTTCCAAGCCACTAAGTTTCCATAATGACAACATCAAGTTGGATGAGAAAACAGGAGAGGTAACAACAGCCCCTATGTTCATAACAATACAAGTAAACCAATTCAAGATACATAGGGTCCATGTAGATGATGGAGCTGCCAAAAATGTAGTGCCATATCCCATCGTCGAACAACTGGGGCTCACAGAGCTGATCAGACCAACTGCCACCACTTGCTTGAAATCGTTTAGCGGATCGCATGTGATAGTCAAAGGCACCGTGACTTTAGACTTTATAGCAGGGGATCAATTCCCCACATCTGTCGACTTTGTGATAATTGATGAAATGCCAGGGTTTAACCTAATCTTAGGAAGGCCCTGGTTAGCCCAACTAAAAGCAGTCTCTTCCCCCATTCACCAAGAAATTCACCTGCCTTATGAAGGTGGCGAAATCATCATACACCGGGAGGCTGCTACACCCATCATCTCATCGTACATAGACACAGACCAAGGCTCAGAGGTTAAGCTCGAAAAACCTAGACAACACAACATAAATGAACAACAACCAGTAGGCAATAATCTTCTAAACACAAGAGAAAATCCACCCAAAACAGAAATACCTAGGCCTGACATTGTACATACGCAGCCTCACCTAGAAACTGCAACTGATACAGAAACCACAATACATGCAGAAGCGCAAGAAAATACTAACGTGGGAACGATTCCATCAGACGTACCTTGGGCTGAATTACCATTCAACGTGATCAGCGAAGAGGACGTTGAATATAGAATCATACCCACTAACGCATCTCTTAATGTTAAAATGAGAAAAATCAAAAAATTATTAAACCAATAAACAAAAAATCGTCCGAAATGACGTTAAACTACGAACTGTCTGAAATGACGTTAAACTACAACAAGTCTGAAAAGACATTAAACTACATTCCAAGTCTGGAATGACGTTAAACTATCATGTCTGCAACGACATAAAACTAGCCACGATCAGAAATGGTCGATCAACCGAGAAATCCACCCATGTCATTCGAAACGTCCCTTGCTTACACTGGGGCCCGAAATGGCCTTAAACTACACATCTAGCCCGAAATGGCCTTAGACTAGTGCGTATGTGGCCCGAAATGGCCTTAAACTAGATCATCCACTTATACTTTGTTTTTCTCCCAAATTCCAGCCCGCTATTCGAATTTACGCTTGTGTTGTCATGTTGTCAATAACAATTTTCAACATTATCTTTCATTTATCATTACACTCCTACTTATAATTACGCTCGTGCACTACACTTAAACCACAAAAACAAACCAAAACAATTTACATTGTCGTGTCGTGTTTACAATTAAACTCAAAATCAACAAAAAATTTTCATACATATACATGTAATGATGTACAATTACAAGAGTTAACTCATTTTATTCACCTATTCAATACAACTCAAAATTCTCAATTTACAATTCATGTATAAATTTGAGTCAAAATAACTTCAAAACTAAAAAAAACTAAACATCTCGGACGGGAGGGTCGTCCCCTTTAGACCAGCTGGCATCATGGGCCTCCGCTCCACTGGGGCTAGCTTCTTGGACATCATCATCGCCTTGATCCTAAAAATGCAAAAGAAACAATCAACATAAAGATAAAACAAAAAACCTTCAAACGTTATTCAGCAAAAGAATTCCATGATAGCAAAATGCTTACCGTAGGGGATCCCCCTAAGCCAAATTCCAGCTGGTGAAGGATTTCCTGTTCTGAGACACTAGTCCAATCGATCTANCCAAGGCCAGTTTATGATGAGGTGGCGGAGGGTCTTGTACACAACGCCAAATCGCTTTGGACTTGTAGGTGGTCTATTGAACAGTTGTAGTTGCAAGTTCAAGCAAAGGAGAAAGAAGTTTCCGAGTTGTCAGCTGAGCGTGATGATCTCAAGGCTCGGTATGAGTTTGCCTCTGCTAAACTAAGTGGTGATCATTCTTGGCGGACTTTCGAGGTCACGTATACTAGATACTGGAACCTACTCAATCGCCACGCGTCACTGACCTGAAAACTAGCAGAGCGTAAGGCCCAAGTGGATCTATTGAACCTCAAGTGTTAATATTGGAAGGNTCAGCTGACAACTCGGAAACTTCTTTCTCCTTTGCTTGAACTTGCAACTACAACTGTTCAATAGACCACCTACAAGTCCAAAGCGATTTGGCGTTGTGTACAAGACCCTCCGCCACCTCATCATAAACTGGCCTTGGTATTTGCTCAACTTTTGGGGGTAGAATGGGCAAACTCTCGATGCTAACTATCTCAGATGGATCCCACCTCAGTTTGGCACCTATGCATATAAAAAAAATAAACGCTAAAACGACAAAAGCAAGGTGTGAAACTCTAAAGCTATAAAAAAACTCGAAACATTTATACCTGTCTCAGGGTGGGCTTCCTGAATATGTTCAACAACCTCCTCAGCAATACCAACCACAAAATCCATCTTACTTGGCAATTCGGTCTAAGTAAATGGTCCATGAGTACGAGATGGACTAACCTCTGCGGTCCTTTCAAGGGGAGCCATTTTCATGGGCACGTCCAGCCGCATCGTTCTAGTTTCACTACCTTCGTCTGGAAGTGATGAAAACACAAAAGTAAAACACCATGGAAACAACAACTCACAAATAGACGTGATAAAATGAAAGGAAATATATTGTGTTCTCTGTCTCCTTCTGGGTTTGGGGGTTTGCCAAGGTCCAACCCTCCCTTGAGGAAGCTACTGAACATCTCATCGACACCACCCTGGTCATCCACCAGTTCAGTCTCTGTGGTGTCTTCCCGTAGCTCCTCCGTTTCTTCCGCCTAATCCTTGCCAACCTCTTCCTCCTCAATCATTAACTCCGTTGTAGCTTCCTCCTCTTCAATTATAGTCTCTAATTCCTGCCTCCTCACTTCTTGAGTCAGGTCTGAAGGCATCAGTGGCATGTAAGCGGTCAAAATAAAAATTATGAATAAGACGAAAATGATACAGCAGTAAGTGTACTAAGTTTACTTACCTTGGACAGGCATCTTGAACCGTATGCACTTCACCCGTCGCTCGTCCACATTTGAGGCCTCCTCAATTGAACGTTCACGCTTCGTCAGCTTCGACTTGGCCTTACCGATGGTCTCTTTGATGACCCGTTCTGCTCTCTTTGTAGTGTAGGGCACATCATCTGGTTCCAACCCTACACTGTCACGTGTATGGATGGAGGTACCAGATGACCCCCCTGTCGTGATGGATACGGATTCATCAATCCCCTCAGGTGCGTCTTGCGACTCAGCTGTTTCAAACAAATGGTTGATCCACGGGCGAGATAATTGACCATGATCCCGTAGAACATACTTATTGTCCGCGCGAACCACTAGAAACTCAGCCAGACGATGAAGATAGCCGGCAAAGAATGCAAATGTAAAGTGTGATTACACCTCAACATTTGAGTGCAATCGCACTATCTCCTTATGAAGGCCCAACAAAAAAAATTGGGCCTAGTTATAATGCATTCCGGTTTCTAGGACGGTTCGCATAATACGCACAGCTTCAACATCAAGACTCCGCACCTGGGAAAGGGATTTAGGGAACACCTGTGCCCTAAAAAGGGGATATAATTCATTAACTTCCTCAACTTTTGACTTCCCCTGCATAGGGAATCCCTTGGCACCCTTGGTAACGCCCAACCAGTCCTCCAGCTCATGTACCATGTGAAGCTCTTTCTGAGCCCTATCCAAAACTACGTCTACGCCATCCACCGGTACACCAAACAGGTTCGAAAAGAATTCGGCTGATAGATGGAAGACTATCTTAACACCCTTAATCCGGGTGCTATAGTAAGAGACGGATTTGTCGAATGAATCAATAATTCCGATCATTTCGGCTATCGACACATCAGGGCTAGGGGTTGTAAAGAGCTCCATAAGGCCGACATTATCTAAACAACGGACAATGGACGGCGGGGCATGGGTGCACAACCATTTTTGTGCCTTATTGATCTCCCTAAACTTCATCGAGAGGGTACTCTCAGTTCATCCTGTTGCGACAGGGTCTCCGCCGGGAGGGACATCAACTGTAGATACAATTCGAAACCATCATATCAGTATAACCCCCGGTAATTAAACAAACACATTAACGCATCTAGGAAATATTGTCACTTACCTTCAGTACTGGACTTAGAGGTGCTACCCAAGTCAGCATCATGAGGAAAAATTGGTCCATTATGCGACCAATCCCCATGCAACCACCCACAAGCTGTGCATTGTGCGAACGCTCTAGAAAATCGTTTGTGAAAATGGACAATATCACCCTTGGTTTGACCTAACATAGCTCCGCGAAGGGTGGGACCCGTCATAAAGGCCTCTAGAGTAGTATGAGATAGGGCAAGCCCATCATCATCAACGCATGTCCCATCTTGGATAACTTGGGGATGCAAAAGAATAATTGTCAAAACAGAGGCAAACGCTAAACGACAAAAAACCATAAATGACAACTTAAGCGATCTTACCTCTCCACCTGGTACACTGTGCCAGGAGGGTTCTAGAACAGCGTGTGTGCACATGCAGCCAGGAATAAGATGTTGTTAAGATAATCACGTCCTCGTGGCAATAGTTCCCACATGCGTGCTAACGGGCGAGTAGACTTGGGCCCACCAGAGGGACCGTCCTTGATCACAAGCAGCCCCTCATCGATATCCTCCATGAAGACCGTGACACCCTCCGAAGCTCCCGACAACATAGCCTCAAGCACGCTCCGTGCCACTTGTTCGCTCAAATGCGACCAGACAACCACTTTAAATCTGTCCGGGATGAAGGCGAGGAATTCACACGTCCCTTCCCTAAACCATACCCCATTATTGTCAACAGTCAAATCAGGGGTAGGTTCATCAACCTCAATGGGGCCAAACCACACCAATACTCCAACTAGCTCAACTACCAAGAGGAAAGACTCAGTGTCCCTGCAAGCAACCAAAATGCCATGATAAATCCGCCATACATGAAAAGGATAGGAAAAAACAAAATTCCATGTTGAAGGCCAACACTTTGAAAACTTACAAACTGTTTTCGATCAGCATATACGCTGTTAAACAAACTGTCCACGCTCAGCGTATACGCTGTAAAAATTCTCAGCGTATACGCTATGAAAACCGTTTACGCTATGAAAAAAGGTCTACGCTATATGTCGTCCGAAAAGAACAAAATGTCTATGATCAACATATACGCTGTGAAAATCATCAGTGTATACGCCATGAAAACTGCCAGCGTATACGCTATGTAAACAGTTTACCCTATACGCTATGTAAACCGTCAGCATATATGTTGTGCAAACATTCTACGCTAAACACTGCACAAATAGTTTACGCTGAACTCTGTGCAAACAGTTCACGCTGAACACTGTGTAAACAGTCAGCGTATACACTGTAAAAACAGTCAGCGTATACGCTATGAAAACCGTCTACACTTCATACTGATAAAATCGTCTACGCTGTATATTGTTAAAGTCCTTTATGCTACACATTATTCAAACTGTCTACGCTGAATGCTAAGGAAACCCTCTACGCTCAGCGTACAGACCCTATACACTATAGAGACCCTCTACGCTGTGGACCTATGCTCAGCGTTTAGGCCCTCTACGCTAACTATCTACGCTGGGCGTATATGTCGAAACTATCTACACTACGAAAATCGTCTATGCAAAATAATATGCACAGATGAAAATAACTAACAGAGGTAAGATTAGAGCCTACCTGTGTGACGATCCTGGCCACGATGGAACCCTTGGTCTAGGCAGACACTGCAACATTGCCTCGCTCTCCTCTGCAAAAGTTAGCTCAGGCCCCTTCCTCCCCTGGCCTTCTACCTCCTTGCCCTTGCCCATTCCAGTGTCCTTTACGCTGCAACTAACAGGGCTTACATTGAGGTCTGAGGCTACTCATCGAGCTGAATCCTCTACGCCGAGGTTATGTCTCTACACTCACGCTAAGTTGGGGGCCTCTACGCTCACACTAAGCCTCTACGCTTACGCTTACACTGGTATTCAAACTTCTACGTTTACACTGGGGTTTGGAGGTTTACGCTTACGCTAAGGTTTACACTTACACTCAACTTGCTTCAAGATTCACGGTTTTTACAAATGACGCCCCTGCGCTATACATAGCACCGCGCACCGTCGTTGTTGCCGTCGCCGCCTTGCGTTTTGTTCCTTTTTTTATTTTATTTATTTCTTTTATTATTAATCTTAATTAAAATTGTTCAAAACCCAAAATAAACAAATATATAAAGCAAAATGAACACTTCCACATGCTGATTCCCTCATAAACCAAGTTCAGAGGCCCACACTAAACATTTTGGCGCAAACTCTCTTATGCGAATTATACGGCCACATCCAGCCCGGTATGGCCTTAAACTGTCATCACGGCTCGGTAAGGCCTTAAACTGCCACCTGCAGATCACATTCGGCCTGGTAAGGCCTTAAACTGCCACATTCGGCCCAGTATGACCTTAAACTGCCATGCGTCCTGGTGTGACGATAAACCACCATCATGCATGTACACACGATTTACGTTTCCAAAGAACATGGAACAATACCTATTAGCTCATTATGCTCTCTGATTATTGGTAGGAGCAAGCCCGATGGATTGTCAGCACTTATCCACACCCTTGATCATTGATGGACCGTATGGAAAAATCATAAGAGGAATCAACATAAACTCCATCAGCTTAGATACATCAACGGAAGACACACTTATAGCCTCGACACAACAAATGCTAGATAACTACAAAGGTATGACAAAATCTCTTGACATAGAAGCTGAAAACATCATCGAAGACCCGTTGACTGAAACCCCCATCGTTATGCCTGATGGTGAAACCAAAATATTAAAATTAAGTACATTATTGCAATCTCAACTGGTCAAAAACATAGAAGATGTGCTTTGAAACAACATGAAAGCATTCGCTTGGTCTTACATCGACATGCCCGGGTTAGATCCTCGAATCGTCCAGCACAACATTATCCTTGATCCAAAATGGAGGCTAGTAAAACAAAAGGCACGAAAGGTTAAATTGGAGGTAGCATTGGTAGTTCGCAATGAGATCACCAAACTTTATTAAGCTGATTTCATTTAGGCTGTCGATTACGCCGATTGGGTATCCAACATGGTCATTGTCCCGAAAAAGAACGGAAGTATGCGCTTATGCATTGACTTCCGGAATCTTAACGTTGCAACCATAAAAGATGATTTTCCCCTACCCAGCATCGATCAACTTGTTGATTCGACCACTGGACACGCCCTATTATCTTTTATGGATGGCTTCTCAGGATACAATCAGATACGCATTAACCCGGAGCATCAGCTCCGGACCACCTTTATGACACCATGGGGAACCTTTTATTACACAATGATGCCTTCGGTCTCAAGAACGCTGGGGCCACATATCAAAGGCTGATGACATTCATTTTTAGCAATTACATGTTGCATTCGCTCAACGACTACATGGAAGACATTGTGGTTAAATCAAAGACATCAGAACAACATGTACAAGATCTTGACCTAGTACTAAAGTGTTGTTTAAAATATGAGCTAAGACTTAACCCAAAGAAATGTGTCTTTGGAGTCAAAACAGGCAAAATTCTTGGATTCATAGCCTCAGAAGTAGGGATACGAGTAGACCCCGATAAAGTTAAGGCCATAACAAACTGAAAACCACCTAGCAACCTTACCAAACTCCGAGGTCTACAAGGTAGATTACAGTTTATCAAATAGTTCATAGAAAAGCTAACAGATAAGTTGAAACCTATGAACCACTTGTTACGTAAGAACACCCATTTTGAATGGACGCCACAGTGCCAAGAAGCATTTGACAATATTAAAATAGCACTTGCCCAACTACCCACAGTTTATCCACCTCAAAATGATAAACCATTTTACATCTACCTTGCCACTTCAGAATCATCAATCGCGTCCATGCTTTGCCAGAAATGAGATGATGGGACCGAAGTCCCTGTCTATTACTTAAGCCACGCATTAATAGCCGATGAGAAGAAGTATAATGAGGTGGAGAGGTCATGTTTAGCTCTTACCTTTTCTTTAAAACAAATGGCGACATTACCTTTTCCATAACCAAGTTAACATAATCTGCAAGGATAATGTGCTCAGAGCCATCACAGGAAACATTTATGAGACAAGTCAAATAGCCCGTTGGAAAGTCATGATAGCTGAGTTTGACCTACACTACATAGTGCAATCATCAGTTAAGGGTCAAGCCATAGCAAATCAAATGACCGCGTCACCAACGCACGATCAAGCAACAATAGAGCCAGAATTCCCTGACGAAAATGTAAGTGCAATAGACATAGTACCCAATGACTATGAAGCCATTTTGAACTTTGATGTAGCATCCACCTCTCGAGGGGGAAGTGCTACCGCCGTCATCACCTATCCCTCCAGGGAGATCCGACTCTTTGCTTATCGTTTCAACTTTCACTGTACCAACAACATAGCAGAGTACGAAGGTCTCCTTAGAGGTCTTACGGCAGCACTAGCTTTAGACATCACGCAACTTGTGGTTAGGGGAGACTCACAACTAGTTTTAAACCAAGTCACAGACATTTATACATGCAAAGCGCAACATTTACAACCATACTGTGACTTAGCCAAACATTTAATGAAACGATTTGAAAACATAGACGTGCAACATGTCTCTAGAAATGATAATACCATTGTAGACGCACTGGCCACATTAGCGTTAAACATATCCCTTGACATGTTCCATATGTTGCCAAGCTCCATAATCAGTTGTGCGAAACCCATAACCGATACGCTCGATACATTTCCAATTACATCCGTTAGTACAACACACGCGATAAAATGGTATGACGACATAAAAGAGTACCTTCTATGCGGTGAAACACCGCAACACTTAATGAATGCACAAAAAGACACGGTACGAAAGTGTTCTTGGCAATATGCACTGGTAGGGGACACATTGTGTCATCGATCCTACAAAGGCATATTGCTAACATGCGTTAGTAGCACTGATGCCCAAACCATCGTTGAGCAAGTACACGATGAACTATGCGGGGGACACATAGCACCAAAAGCAATGGCAACAAAAATAAGACGCTTAGGCTATTATTGGCCACACATGGAGTATGATTGTCTCTCCAAGGCTAAAACATGCAGTACCTGTCAAAGACATAGTAATCTAATCCATGTCCCACCAAATGAGTTGCATACAACGCAAATCACATGGCCCTTTCAAAAGTGGGGGTTGGACCTTATCGGACCAATAACACCCTCATCTTCTGCAGGGCACAGTTTCATCATAACTGCGACAGAGTACTTCATGAAGTGGGTAGAAGTTGTTCCCCTTCAGAAAATGACCTCTAAACACATGTGCAACTTCATTCTTGAAACAATCATGACCCGTTTTGGCATCCCCATGACCATCATCACTGATAACGGGCCACAATTCAATAGTGCTGAAATCAAAAATTTCTGTGAAAGTCTGGGGATCAAAAACTCATTTTCATCCCCTTACTATCCTCAGAGCAATGGGTAAGCAGAGGCCACAAATAAAACCATTATTACAGTACTCAAAAAGATGCTTACCCAAAGCAAGAAAAGATGGCACAAGCAGCTGATATACGCATTGTGGGCATATAGCACTACGCATCGTACTTCGACAGGTAAAACACCATATAGTCTTGTTTATGGTTCAGAAGTCATTTTACCCTTGGAATTACAGGTACCATCTTTAAGAATCACACTTTTCGGACTCCTCGACGAAGGGCAAAATAATGACCTACGTATCATTGACCTAGACTCGGTGGAGGAGGAATGCATACATGCACTCGATCAGATTGAATGGTACCAAAAACAACAACGGCAATGCCACCAGCATGACATTCATAAGCGCCCCATCAAAGAAGGTGACCTTGTACTTAAGGCCTTTTGGGAACACCCGGACAAATTCTTAGCCAACTGGGAAGGGCCCTACTTGGTCATCAAAGCATACAACAACGGAGCATTCAAGTTAGCTGATATGGAAGGGCATGAGCTTGT
>MNCI01037066.1:14689-31941 GCA_015680685.1 Gnetum montanum | reverse complement strand
ACACAAAAAAAAAAAGAGAAAGTGAGAATTCAAAGCACATCCCTTAGACACAATAATCATCTGGGCTACAAGCACTGGTTATGAAACTAAACAAACATGTTCCCTCTAACTAAGACCCTTTCTCACTTCCTACTTTTCCCTTTCTCATTTCCTCGAAATGGTGGTGACTCTTTGGCAGAAGCATTTTTGTTACTTCAAGTAGATGGATTGGCCAAGTGTATTAATGCAAAGTCATTGGATGTGGACTATTTGAGGCTAGATTTGGGATGAGATCTACTCAGTCACATTAACCATAAATACACAAGGGAATGTACAACACCTTGATCTTAGGACTCCATTCCATTCTCTCCTTCCCATCATTCTTTCTCCATTTTTCACCTCATTGTCAGTTGTATCAGTAGTCTATATTTTAGTTAATACATTTTTTTCTCTTTGGTGAATTCTTGGGGTTAATTCTTTAACTATTTTTCCCAAACGACATTTCCAGAGCCTACGGACTCTTTGAATGTTGGTTTGTTAGGGCATAAAAGGAATGAGCCTGCTTTGGGGAGGACCCACAAGCATTCCTATTTGGTGCATCAGTTAACTTCTTTCCCTTAAACATTTCCACAATCAACATTTTTTTTGTTCATTTCCACCTCTGACATCCATTTTATCAACCTTGTCGTTGTTTCTTTTTCTCCCTCTTTCTATTCCTTATCTTTTTTCCATTCTATCGCTATCGGAGGATTGCTCTTAGTCATGGGGGCCCTGATCCAATTTTTTCAATTTTTCCTAACCCCTACACCTTGGGTAGTCACCAATGATATATCTCTAGAATCCATATTGGCCATGTCACAACTCATCCAATGGACCTTACACCGAAACAAGGTATCACCTGTATTATGATTTACTTATCCTTGCTCATATGTGACTATGTTGTGTGTGCATATGGCAATCATAAAGCAATGAACTGGATCTAGAGGAAACACTCACGATGGACTGGTGCTAGAATAGTTGTGTAAGGAACAAGATTGATGGAGCACTCATAGATAGACACCGAAAGGTGCAATCTTAGCGTTGGCAGCAACACACCTTCTCCTTCTCTCTCTCTCTCTCTGCTCTCTTAGCTACCAAATAAGGTTGGATGTCAAATGTATATAGTGTTCACTCTTATGGTCATGAACACTAATGTTGCCATGTATTGTAATGTTGATCCATTCACATGTCACTCCATCCACCATTAGTTTTCATTCAAGTCAATAATCCCATACCTTCCCAATATTTTGTAAGGAACTCAAGGAAAAGTTTTCATTCAGTAATGGAGGTATGATGAGCTGCAATATTGTGTACGTGATATCGCATCCTGCCTCATCTTCTATAAATAAGAAGCGGCACCCTTTGTTCCCAGTAGTTAGACTTAGACCCTTAGCCAAATTCTTGTAGTTTAGTCATTCCAAAGTTAGAATAATTTCTATGTGCCTGCAGTAGGAGTCATAGAGTGAACAAATCTTTATTCAAGAAATTTGTACCTGAGCACACATTTGTGTATGACAATAAGATGAAATTTATGATAAACCTTGTTGCATACAGATTAAGCTAATTAGCAATTAATTATTGTTGAATGTTTAATGCCTTCCTAGTTAATTAATTTCTCTCTCAACCCTTGACCCTCTTAGTTAAGAACACTCAGTACGACCGCTTCGAGCATGCATGTAGCGCTTGGTAACCCAGTAACAATTAGCGTTTGGTAATCCCAGTAGCGTTGCACTAGTTCAGGATGTGTACGGCAAGTGGGAACAGATACTGGTGTTAGGAACAATTAGAAACTAGTTAATGTAACTTAGTTTCTTAGTTTTCTCTCCCTCTCCTTATTAGCAGAAGACATAAAAAGACAAAAGCTATAAAAATCACATACCTCAAGCTTACTTAACCATACAACTGTGGCAATACAAGTAAGTTTGGGAGGACAACAATTAATTAACCCTGAGTGTTCCATTAAGGCATGTAAGCACTTAGTCCTTAGAGTTCGACCAGATCGTGCGTGAAACGCTCGTATTCGTATGGTTGAGTGTAGGGGTACCTCACCACTCATCACCTATTCTCTTTGAAAGCGATGCCTGGTACTTAGGGAAAACGTACCAATTTTGGCACAACAAAGAAAAAGGCACCATAGTTAACATTTGTGGTGTAACTGTTGATTCTCTATTCAAGCCACTTTGGAGGTATTAAACCTCCCAAATATAGGGCCAAAGGTTACCCAGTTGTCTACTTGCTTAGACCCTTATGCACAATGAGTTTGGTTAGAGAGGACATATGGCAAGGAAGATAAGACGTTTGGGGAGTTGATGACAAAAGAGAGGATCTATTTTAAAATAGGGACTTATCACATCTTCCTAAAAAAAGGCTTAAAAATAATTTCAACACATGCGACAAGAGGATGTGCAGTGTTGATGGGAAAGGTTAATGCTAACCTACCTCATCTATATTTTACGGAGATCCTAAGTTGGTTTGAAGAATAGAAGACAAGAAAGCTTGTGTTGCCCTTCCCTTGTCTTATTAGGAAGTTGTGCAGACATGCTAGCATCAGAGGATACACCAATGATGTCCTTCAAAAAGCCCAAAATGCTTCATACGTCAAACTACTAAAGCCACCAGCCGCAAGGAAAATCACTGGTGAGATGCCAAGACAGGAACAAGAAAAAGAATAGATAGCAGGGCCAACTGCAACTCAACTTGCAAGACCCCAAAAAACTTCCAAGCACGGGACCCAGCCAGCAACAAGAAGTAGGGCCTAGCACGGGCCAGCAAGATCAACTGTCACCGCCGCAATATTACAGATCGTCGATGAGCCATCTTAGGGCCATTGCTGAGACGGTCAGTTAGGGAAGTCGTGATGATGCAAATCTCTTCTGTGTCATCGATGATGCCATACAGCCAATGGTTTCCTTGGATCGTGCAAGGGGTGAAGTGTCCATGCATATAGGGGGAGAGGAGAGCACTTGGTCACAACAGATCTCATGGAACGCTGCATCCTTTCAAGTGCAATTAGAAATTAGTGAAGGGGCCACGATGATGGTCATGCAGCACCAGGATGCAATAGGAGCTACAAAAGTCATCGCAAACCACATTAAAGAATCATTCAATGTACCTATTGTGCCACCGGTAGATCTTACAGGAGAATGGGATGCTCAAACTCTGGCTGGAACCTCAATGACTCCTGCAGAACATGAGGATGTACTTGATCAATTACTACAAATAGGACAGGTAATGACATCCTTGTTTGACATCCCACAGTATGTTACGGTAATTCAATGAAACCTCATTTCCACTAAAGGGAAGCTAGTCTTGACAGAGATGACGGTCGAACACGCTGAAGCAGAGGTGCAAAGATTGCAAGAAAGGCTCATGACCCTACAAGCAGCACAGCGGGATCCTTCACAATTCATTCTCATAGACCAGCTGGACACTTTTAAAATTGAGCAACTAACCAAATTATTAATAGAATAAGAAGATGACAGAAGAAAAAGAGAAGGCTGTTTAAGATGCCTCTGCAGCATAAGTGCAAACTTATGCGCATACCAAGGCACTCAAAGCCTTACAAGAAGAAAATAAGCAACTTGTTGCTGACAACCTTTGGTTGACCTCTATGGAAAAATAAAAGAATGTTCTCAAAGAACATTTTCAACAATTTCGAGAACAACTAGTCAGGGTCAACCAGGACATGAACCATTTAGCCAGGGAAAATCAAACCCTCTCGATGGAGGAGGTACGTGCCATCCGTCAAAATATGGCTATTGAAATAAACACGTGGAAAAATGAGGCTAAACGACATGAGAAGCTAAAGGAGCATTTCTGGGACCAAGTGGGGATGTATAAATAGATCATAGAGAAGGAGATCCATATGGCCAAGGCCCACATCAACACTCTCAGTGCTCAACACACTGACTGGTGGGCCATATTGGACACATGTGCATTTTTCCACCAGGTGAAAATTAAGAACCAGGACCTGCAAATCTAGGATCTTACAGAGTACATGGAGTTGGCAAACTTGTGGTATGCCAACCTTGCCATGTTAATAATAAGGCGCCTAAGAATAGAGCTCGAGCAACAGGTAGCCACCACCTACATCAAATATGAAACAGAATTTGCAGAATGTAAGAAATTATTTCAAAAATTGGAGGTTGCAAATTCTGAACTTGAGGTGGTTAAAGCAAGCTACCAGGGGAAAAAAGGTGTCGCAACAGACTTGGCTCGATGGCTTGCAGATTTTCAACAATACAAAGACAAAGCCAAAGCTTACAAGGAGGAATGGCGGGTATTTGTAGCCTAGTATGTCAAAGCAAATAAAATGTTTCCGCAACTACCATGCCCATGGGAGGTGCCAACTCTATCAAACATTGGAACATTGGCATGGATGGCACAGGATCCCCGAACTAAAGAGGAGAAACTCTAGGCCATACTTCAACACCATCAAATCCTAAGACCTGGAGCACAAGACAAAGGAAAGGCACCCATGGAGCAGCCACTGCCACCACGAACTACATGAGTTCCACTAATTTTGTAGTAATAGTATTTTATTCTAATTCTAATTGTAGCCATCCATTCTCCGTGTTGTGTCTCAATTCTGTTTTAATTCCACACTACGGCATGAACCCATTCTTGTCAGTTAATAATCCCATACCTATCCACTATGTAATCAATGGAGCTTTTTCTCACTTTAACTTGAGGACAAGTTTTCATTCAGTCATGGGGGTATGATGAGTCATGAATTATTGGCTACAATATCGCATCCATGATATCGCGTACACAATATCACGTATGCAATATCGTAGCCTAGACGCGATATTGCGTACATGATATCGCAGCCTATCTCCTCATCTATAAATAAGAGGTAGGTAGATCTGGTAGGTAGTTTTTAAGTTTTTGGAGGTTTTGAAGTTTTAAGTTTTTAGTAGTTTTCCTCTCAACCCTTTTCTCCCAGTGCATGCCTGCAATGTGGTGATTGTAATTGTACAGCATTCTTATTCGAGTGTGACGTACTTAGACACGCACATGACCAGCAATAAAGATCGAGATTACTTCATCATTGCAGCATCCACTTAGCTTAATTATTCATTTTATTATTATTGTTATGTATTACTTCTTAGTTAATCTCTCTCTACCCTTATCTCCTAGTAACGCGGAATGAGTATGACTTAATCATGAGCATTTAAGGGTGACTACTTGGTAACCCAGTAGCATACCTAGGGGATGCGCTTGGTAATCCCAGCAGTAGTCGTGCATGAGGTCCAAGATGTGTATGAATGATTAAGGAATGGACGCTCATAGCACTTAGGCCAGTTTAGATTCTCTCTCACCCTCTCTCCTAGCTTAGTTGATATTATTTACCATCATACCCAGGAGTAGCATTAGTGTAGGAACATATCATACACCTCACTCTAGACTAAACCATACGTGACAAACCTAATACTAGTCTAGGTGGGAAGATAGCAAACTATGATCTACAAGTAACCATCTAGATACCACAACTAGTCCGTTTGCGGAGTTCCACCGGATCGTGTGTGAAACGCTCGTATTCGTATGGTTAAGTGTAGGGGTACCTCGCCACTCATCAACATATGAAGCTAATATGAATCCATCCTCATGGGAGATAAATATAGAAGGTATGAAAAAATAAAATTTGGTAACCAAAATTAGCTCCATGTATAATGAGATTTCATGATTAAGCTCAAAAATGTACATGAGATAACTGTGCATGATGTGTATTATGTTCCTTTTGTTAAATAATATTTCCTACTTTTAGTTGGAAAAATTATATCTAAAGGGGCCAAAATTAAATTTGATAAAAAATAATGTATAAGTGATCCACAAGAATTCATTACATATGCTTCTAGATCATAAAATCAAATTTATATTTTAGAAAAACTTACACTTACCCAAGAATCAAAGAAGAATGAAGAAGCTTCAAACTTAAAGAAGGGCAACATGAAAAAGAGAGAAAGGGAATTACATTGTAATACAAAAGATGAAAAAAAGCATATCTCTAAAATAAAGGATAATATTACATACCAAGAAGTAAGAGTGCTCCACCTCTCCTTCCTACACCATCCATTCCATAATTTAAAAAAGGCATTCTAAAGTTACCAAACTTGGATAAGATGGAAGAGTGGATTAAAGATGCACAATGCTACAACACAATAATGAGGTATTAACCTAGTGGTAATATGCTTAATTTGGTAACTTCAAGTTAGGAGTTCAATTCTAGTGGGTAATACTTGAGTTATAAAGTTCTAATTTGACGATATGCCTTGGTGATGAGGTTGTGGATTCAAAACCTACTTCCACTTTTGGCTATAATAGCAATGGAGTAGTCTTGTGGTACGACACTCTTGTTTAGTGGATTGTACCTACCTAACATGGTCCTTTTGATGTAATAGTAGTGGAGTAGCCTTATGATGAGACACCCCTTGTTTAGTGGATTATATCTACATAGCAAGGCACTTTGGGTGTAATAGCAGTGGAGTAGTCTTGTTGTGGGATACTCTTGTTTAGTGGGTTATATCTACCTAATAGGGGATCCCCTGGCCAAGACCACAAGAGGTCTATCAATGATATGCATAGCAAACTAGTCATAAATACCAAACATGACGAGAACAAAAATTACAAAGTTTACTTGTGTATGTCATTACATTTAATAAATGAAAATGTTATAATACATATGATACAAGTGAAGAAACTTATGTTGCCATAGTAGGGAAATGATATTTTATAATTTTTTGTATTTTAGAAATATATATAATAAAATAATAATTAGAACCTATTACAATTCCTTATAGGTAGGTGCAAAATTCACACATGAAAAAGAAATAAAACACACCTTTGCATCACAATCCCTTATGAGACAAACACAATGCAGAATTCTAACATACATGTAAAGCTTGTCACAATCCCTTATGGGACACGTGTGACACAAATACATAAAGGCAATAAAATCTTCCCAAACACACCCTCACTGACCTAACATCATTCTGTATATTTTTGTTCTCCTCAAGCAAGGTGTAATCATCATAAGGCTCCAAACAATTACACTAAATTATATAAAGAAATTAAATTAATTATAATTCCTAAATTTAACAATTAATTTTATTAATTAGATGTCATTCTATAAGTTCAATAAAATAAAATTGGAAAATTTAAGCAAATCAAAATGAGCTTTATTCATCATGTAAACTAATGAGGACATCACCTAGCCCTTGTGCAATTTTCAATGTATCTTGGGTATGTGTGTATCTTGTTTGTGTGTGTCTTCTTCTGTTGACCTTTTGATGATGATTCCAAGGTGTTTTTCCATGTTTCAGAGTGTTTTGGAGTTTTTTTGATGAATCTAGGAGGTTTTAGGGGTTATGGAACCTTATTTGGAGATGTTTGGAGGTTCCAAACCTCAAAACAAGCTTTTTTAATTTTGACCTAGGTAGGATAGACGTCTACCCTAACAGTTAGATGTCTATACTACATATTATACATCTACACACTCTCAAGACATCTAACTTGATTTCTTGATGTTTACTCTTGCATCTCTAAACTCGAGATAAACATCTACTGCTTCCTTTAGATGTCTAATGCAAATTTTAATGAATATCAAATCGAATGGCAACTTGAAGGGAAGAAGAAAGGTCACACCAAGAAGCTATAAATAAGAGTCCAAGGGAGAATACTAATCAAGCTAATTAGAGGAAATAAGTTAGTCTCAAGGAGAAGAGTAAAAGTAAGAGATTAGAGAAATCTCTTGAGAGCTTGTGAAAGAAGAGAGCTTGTGCAAGAAGTTTTTGAGTAAGAGGAAAGGGAGAGCACTTGAGAGAGGTTAAGAAAATCTCTTATAAATATCTTGTCTTGAGCTTTAGCTCCATTGTGAGGAATTGAGGATTGACAAGGGACATGTGTGATCAATAAGATCCTTAGGAGAGGTTTGAATTGATCTTGGCTCCTCATCTTTTATGTAATTGTCTACATATTGAGATTTTTCTTATAAAATGGGGAATTTTCTCTAAGTCATTGTCTTTTTCTTACTTTTAAGTTGAATTTTGCTTAGAAAGCTTTAGAATGGATCTTTTTTGAAGTCTATTGAGGTAGGCTCCACATCAAATTTAATTGAATGGTAGATTGGAGGGAAGAAAAAAGGTTATACAAAGAATCTATAAATAAGAGTCCAAGGGAGAAGACTAGCCAAGCTAATCAAAGGAAGTAGGTTAATCTCAAGAAGAAGAGTGAGAGTGAGAGATTAGAGAGATCTCTTGAGAGCTTGTGCAAGAAGTGTTTGAGTGAGAGGCAAAGGAGAGTACTTTAGAGAGGTTCAAAGAATCTCTTATAAGTGTCTTGTCTCAAGCTTTAGCTCCATTGTGAGCAATTTAGGATTGAGAGGGAACATGTATGACCTCTAAAATCCTTGGGAGAGGTTTGAGTTGAGCTTGGCTCCTCATATTGTATGTAATTCTATACATATTAAGAGTTTTCTTATAAAAAGGAAAATTTTCTCAAATTCATTATCTTGTTCTTGCTTCTAAGTTGAATTTTTCTTGGAAAAAGTATGGAATGGATCCTTTTTGGAGTCTATTGAGGTAGGCTCTACATGAAATTTAATTGAATGGAAAATTGGAGGGAAGAAGAAAGGTCATACCAAAAAACTATAAATAAGAATCTAAGGAAGAAGACTAATCAAGCTAATTAGAGGAACCAAGTTCATCTTAAGGAGAAGAGTAAGAGAGATTAAAGATGTCTCTTGATAGCTTCTGCAAGAAGAGAGCTTGTGTAAGAAGTTTTTTAGTTATAGGCAAGGAAGAGCACTTGAGAGACATTAAGAGAATCTTTTATAAATGTCTTATCTTGAGCTTTAGCTCCATTGTGAGCAATTAAGGATTGAGAGGGGACATGTGTGACCTCTAAGATCCTTGGGAGAGGTTTAAATTGAGCTTGGCTCCTCATATTTTATGTAATTCTCTACATATTAAGAGTTTTCTTATAAAAGGGGAATTTTCTCCAAGTCATTGTCTTGTTCTTTTTTCTAAGTTGAATTTTGCTTAGACAGCTTGTGGAATGTGTCCTTTTTTAGGTTTGTTGAGGTAGAATCCACATCATATTAGTATAAGAGCATTTTTTTTGGAGAAATCTATACATATGCATTTGGTTTGGAGGTTTCTACATTTGAATCATTCATCTTAATCAAGCTTATGAAGAATGTTGAAGCTTTACAGCTACTTTGGGTTTGAAGAACCTAAGATTGGTAAAGATTGCTTCAATCTTGTAAGACCAAGTTTCTTTTGTGATCTTGAGCATTAATTTATTTAAAAGGCTAGGGTTTGAAGTGAATGTCTATAAATTTACACTTTTATGTTGAAGCTTGGTGTTTTCTTTGAATGAAAGGAATATTGTTGTAGATATTTATGCATTTGTCTTTGGATATCATTCTTGTTGCCTTAAGTTTTACCTTTAGACCTGATGAGACGCGATATACACAAGCCGCGATATCGCGTCATTCCTTGCGATATCGCGTACGCTATATCGCGTACGCGATATCGTGGTCCGTTGTTAAATCTATAAATAAGAGGCGGCACTCCCCTCATTTCCCATCAGATAGGCATAAAGTAGCGAAGCTTTGGCGAATTGATCATCCCAGAGATAGAATATTTTCCATGTGCCCGTAGTAGGAGTCCCCCAAGTGAACGGCTCTTTATTCGAGTAGCTTTGTACCTAAACGCAAGTTGTGTACGGCAATAAAGATGAGCTTTGTGGATAAACCTTGCAGTACATGGATAGGTTTATTTAATGTTATTTATTGCTTTCCTAGTAACGCGGCATGAGTACGACTTGGTTACCAGCATTGACGAACGTGTACGGCTAGCCCAGGAATCGACTACTCATCGCGATTAGATTCTCTCACCCTTACCTCTTAGAACGTGGGACAAGTACGACTTGATTACGAGCATCTACGGATGTGTACGGTTAGTCAAGGAATTGGTTGCTTGTCAAACTTAGGTTAGTTAAGTGCCTCAGTACGACCGCTTCGAGCACATGCGTTACGTGTGGTAATCTCAGTAACGATTAGCATTTGGTAGCCACAGTTGCACAGTTCAGGGTGTGTATGGCAAGTGGGAACGGATGCTGACGCTAGGACTTAGTGCTGTAGTTAGAGTTAATCTTAGTCTCTCAACCCTTCACCCTTTAGCATAGGAGATAAACCAGAAAAGACCAAAAAAATCATATACCTCGGACTTACTTAACCATACACCGTGACAACAACAAGTAAGTCTGGGAAGACAACGATTAATTAACCCCAAGTGTTCCTTGCGGTGTTAGGCATTTAGTCTACGGAGTTCGATCGGATCGCGCGTGCTACGCTCATTTCGTATGGTTGAGTGTAGGTGTACCTCGCCACTCATCAAGACCTATGAAAGGTATGACTCTTAAGAAGAAGACAAATCAAGAGCTTGGACAAGAGCTTCAAGAGCTCAAAGTCTTCTTTAAGGCTTTTTTTGCTAAAATGCAAGAAGTTCTTTCCAACATAAGGATATACAAGCACCAAGATTTTGTAGAAACTTCAAGACAAACAAATATGGATGAATTTAAGACTAATTTGGGAAATATTTTGAGAAGAATTGAGAATATATCTTCTAGCCATCAAGGAAATGAAGAAGATGAAAGGTTTGATGAAGGAGAGATCAATGAGAAAAGGAGTTTTCAAGTATCTCTTATTCATCAAACAAGCACTCAATACTCAAAGATTTCAAGGAAGTAAACCAAGAGCACTACAATGTCATAACTATGATATCAACCTTAAAAACTAGTATATATACATGAATCGTCTTAGCCAATTTTTACATTTCCATTTAAACACATTACGATTTTTTGCCATTTTTAAAGTCCAAAGACTTCCAAGAATCATAGCTTATAGTCTGATAGCCTGACTTGAGAAATTTAGAAACCAATGATCTCTCGAAGCTAAGCTCTTTGTCATGGAGGATCATAAGCATGATTTTTAAGAAATTGTCTAACATCTAGTTTATACACTAAAATAATAAAATTTTTAATGAATTAAATGAATGAACTAAATACCTTAAATCGTAGGAATTTTTATTTCATAATCACCTGATGCCATGATTACCATATTTTTCTAGTTTTCATCAAAACCAAATGGATAAGAAGGATTAAAATCATTATAAAAATTTTTTTGAAGACTAACAATTGATTCTTGATGGTTATAGATGATACCCAAGTAATTTTCCAAAGCTAGAGAACCCTTACAACCACATAAGAAAAGACCATGACAAGAATTTATGAGAGGAAGGAAAAGATGACATGGTAGAGAAAAATCATACCAACCTCATGTAGAAGGATAAGGTCAAGAAAAACTAGCAATTCTATCCAAAACTATGCAACAAGCTACATCATAGACCTAGAAATCTACATAGGAAGAGGTGGTGCCACAAATACCTAAAGTAGGGAGGTAGTTCACATGCATTAATGAATGTGTGTAGATAATCAAGGATAAAAAAATTATGGCTAGTATCACTAAACTTTATTTTGATATATTTCTAAAATTTAAACCACAAAAGGTATAGGAAACCCTCCAAGATTTTTCTTTCTAGCCAACAATTTTAACTAATAGAGAATGGTTTCTTGGGGAAACACAATTGTTTTAGCACCATAAGAAAGAAAGTTCTACAATTAAAATTGCAAAAACATTGCAATGTCTAGTAGCTCTAACATAGATACAAGAAATTTGTGGTTGAAAAGAGCCTATGGGAAAAAGAACATGACATTTGGATCCTAACTCGTGCTAAGAAGATATATTTTAAAATAAGGATGAATTACATTTACATGCCAAAGTGCTTAAATAGAATATTAACTTAATTAGCAAGGAGAAGAGCTATTCTAAATGGAAGATATCTTGTAAACCTAGCTCCTCTTCTTTTCCTGGAGATTGAAAAATGATTCAAGGAGAAGCAATTAGACAAGGTAACACTTATATTTCTTTACCTTCTTAGAAAAAGTTGCACGCAATTCATGATACTTGGATATACAAATGATGTAGTTAGAAGAGCTAAAAATGCATCGTACATTAAGATGATTAAATTAGTACCTTCCAAAAAGAATCAAGGAGAAGCATCTCCCAACACAAATATTCCACAAACCACAATAGTAATAAAAACTGATTGTGTAGGATGTAATACTCAAATTTCTGCTACAAATTTGAGGGCCTATTAACTAGCCATAAGTCATTTCCTAGAAATATCATAAATTATGAGCTATAGGATAAGAGAATTTTAGTAGTTATTAAGTGTAGCAATGGTTGAACCTAAAGTCTCTATGAATCCTATCACTAGCCAAATCTCAATAAATGTGTAACAATATGTACTTTTAAATGCCTAAGATAGCATTCTTACCTTATCTTTTGGATTTTCTTGATGTTTTTAACGTGTTTGTGTCATGCTTTTAGTTTTTCATAATGGTTTAGTTAGAATTTTAGTGTTATATTCTATGTATTATCACGATGACTATGATTAAGGCATGTGTGGCATGTAATTAGTATGATCCGGTGTTGTGTGTATGAAATTTTATAAATTAAATTTATGGTTTGGCATGTGTTGTTTCATTTAAAAATTATTATGTCATGTTTATTTCATCTTTTCATATGTCTACATGAGTTGAGGAAGGTTTGGTGGTAGTTTTCCCTATTGGTAAATTCACTTTTTAGAAGTAAGATTATTCCTGCCATGTTTGTGTTTTTAGGTATTTTCCATTAGAAATCCCACACTCCATTCTTTCAAGAACATTGGCATCCATTTTACCTGGACATGGAAGAGCTACTAGATTTGAGTCTTTTGGTAGTATTATTAAGCATTGTCAGTTCATGCACATGTTGTTCATGTGTGTAGCTATATTCGTGTGCTATCTTCTTGGTTTATGCTTCTTAATTTTTGGGATAAATATCTTGAAATTTTCTTTGTTTTCATTCTAGTTTTTAGGATTTTGTGCATTATCAACATGCCTAGGTTTTGCTTCAAATTTTCATGATTTATGTACAATTATTGTCTATATTGGATCTTGCTTTGTACATTTACATATGCTTTTTTTAAGGCATATTCGCAAGATTTGTTTATTGTAATTTTACTATTTCTTTTATATTTCTCAAAATTAGGGTTTTGTAGGAATTTAATATTTCAACTATTTTGAACTTAGGTCTTGTACATACGTCTCTTGTTTTAATGTCATCCTAATCCTCTTATCTTAGATCTAATTGAGTTTTATCTATTTCATTAAATTCTAAGTTTTTAGTGTTTAGTGGGATTTTGTATGACTTCTTAGAGTTTGCTATGAGTTTTTAGAAGTTTGTACATTTTCCCCTCAACTTGAGATGGATTATTATCCCTTATGTCATCTATGCCTTGTCACTAGCATCCCTTATCATTTTCATCTTCTCTAGTGATTATTTTCTATCAATTCTTACCTACCTTAGTTTTTACACCTAAATCATTGCTTAATTAATAGTAATGGTGAAGCTACCAACATAAATTAGGAGTCATGGCCAAGCCATTGTTTTCCACCAAGGGTCGTGATCAATCGAGACACTTCATACTATATTTTAAGTTTCTATTTTTAAAATCTTGCAATCCCATGTATCATGGTCTAATCATGACCATCCACCACAAGTTTTTGTGAAGTTATGGTCAAGTTTCCAATGTTATTTTTGTCATTCCAATCCATTTTAAATTATGCTTGGTCAATCACAAGTCGTTGGCAGGTTGTGGTAATCAAACATAAGTTGTAGTCAGGTTGTGGTTGAGTCATGGTTTAGCTAATTTTACTATAGTTTCTACTATTTGGTTTTTTAAGAAAACCACAAATTGCAGTTAGTTTATGATCTCTCATCATGAGTTGTTATTAGGCCTTGGTGTGCAATTCTTACAATTTTTTATGTAATCTTATCGTTGGAACTCCGTTTGATACATCTTGATATATTTGGATATTCTTTGAACATTTTATGATTATTCTAGAATTCAAATGGATTATGTATTCATTTGTGAAGTTGATTGTTGAGCCATGATAAGAGTTTTGGATTGTTTGAAACTATTTTTCCTTTAATTATATCCCTCTATCATCAATGTTTGGTTTGTACCTATTTATATGCTCATATGTTCGCTAACTATTAAGAGCTAGAATAGAGTTGTGTGACCAATTAAAGATGGACTTCCTAGAGTTGTTTCGCATTTGACCTGTGTTGGGATACATCAACATGACTCTTGTTGTAGGCCCTATCCTACAAAAAATAATGATTTTAGGTTCATTGGTCTTGTTTATTAACTACAAAATATTAGGAATGAGCCCAAGGTAATGCCTGTGGCACTGGGAGTTTGTTTTGAGACCAATAAATAAATACATGTTCATAGTAGTTTGGCAATTTATTTGTTTAAATAATTTGATTGTGCTAAGTACTTATGACAAAAATTCACACATTTGAAATTGAGTGTGATGTGTGTTAGCATTCTTATTTCAAGGTTGATTGAAATGTACAAATTGGTTTGGTTAATTTAGTCATTTGATTTTTCAGATTTATGGTTGTTGTGTAATCCATAATATTTGATGTGTTGGTGCTTCACTTACATGTGTTTTTAGGTCAACATGCCCTACCTAGCCCACCATGAGACTTGCCCTCAAATCATTTGAAGAAGGAGCCAATGTTTCTCACTTACTTTATATAGACTCACTCTTTTATTTTCAGGTAACTAAAGCTAGGTGGAGCAAGGGACTATTTGAAATTTAATTCTAATTTTAGATGAATTAAATATATTTTTTACAGCCATTGGACTATTGTTTCTATTACATTTTATGATATTTCTACACTTGTATTAATTTATTTTCTTTATCATGTCTTATGCATTTGAATTCAAGTTATGTTCTACCAATAATGTTTTATACTCCTCAATATTTTATGGATGTTCCAATTTTCAAAATTATATGCCCTTTGTTAGTCAACATAATTATAGTGTTCAATTTTGATAAATATATTTGATGAACCGCATTTTTCATAGGCCTTGATATCGAAGCACAAGTGATGATATCGAATACATGATATTGCAAGGTCTATTTTTGCCTATAAATATGCATGCACCCACCATGTATTTGGCATATTTTGGTCATTTTTTTGTAGGTAGACTCTTGCAGTTTATTTTCATGGTCTTAGAGAATAATCAATGAGTGCATATAGTGTGGATCTGAGTTAGTTGTATGGCATCTTATTCAAGTGGCAATGTACCTGGACACATTCCATGAACAGCAATAAGATCGAGATTGACTCTTATTCATTACAGCACTTTAAACTTAGATTAAATTTACTTTTAATGCAATTTATATTCCATGTATTTAGTTAATATTTACATTTCCATGCACATCAATGAATTGGTGGAATGAGCATGACCAGTTTCAAGCGTAAACACGTATTCGCTTGGTAATCCCAACAGCGTTATCATTTGGTTTACCCTATAGCGTAGTGCTTGGTAATCCAAGTAGTGGATACATAGGTTTAGGACATGTACGAAAAGCTAGAAATGGACACTCATCATCCATAGGCTAGCTTATAATTTACTTTCCATTATTAATTAGATTAAATAATTAATTTCTCTATTATCGTTAGGAGTAGCATAAGGCGGAAACAACATATGCCTTACTTTGGACTAAACCATACATGACAAAGCTACTACTAGTCCATCTGGGAAGATAATGTCCTACAATCAATGCTTAATAATCTAGATGCCACAACTAGGCCCATCCATGGAATTCAACCAAATCATGCATGAATGCTTGTGATTCATATGGTTGGGCATAGGGGGTACCCGTAGTTCATCATTGACACCATTGCCAAAGATAGTGCTAGTTGTGTAGATTAGCTATATTATACATGAACATTGTAAAAGTGTTAACGATTTATCTTTTAGAAAATATTAATATTTTAAGTCACACATGTAAAAACCATGTCTTCTTCACATACGACCAATAACGCATCGTATGATGAAAACTCTTCTAAGAGAAATGTTATGATCTACACTGAAGAGAATTGGGGTGAACAACCTGAAGCAGGGATTTCATATGCTCATTTCAACTTGTACTACATGCAACAACTATGTTCAACCGATACAAAAAATCCTAGAGGAGACGGAGAAATTCTTAGAATAAGGAGGGCCTTAAGGATTAGGACCTCCTCTAAACCTACAAAAGATAAATCAAGGGATCATGAGGGGAGTTATAGGAGCCAGGAGATTCTCCAAGCTCCTCATCTTCCTCTACCTCTTCAACATCTAGTTCTAACCAAGATGAGCATAGGTATAAAGATAGAGCTCCACTATGGGGTCAACATAAAGATAGAAATCAAACACAAGGGAAAAATCAAACACATTAAAATGAGCATTGACAAAATCATCACAATCAGACAAATAGAAATATAGATTATCACCATGATGTGTCTAATACAGATGAGCCCTTGTTAGCTACTAGGGCCTTGACATAAACTATAGAGGTAGTTAGAATACCCCATAGGAATCAAAGGAAAAGTCACATCAAAAGGCTTGATATGAATAACATCCATAAATTTACAGGAGGATATAACTCTAATTCACAATATCACTTACAAGTCTTCCATGATGCTTGCACCTTGCAGAACATCAAGAGTGAGTGGAAAAAGCTTAAGCTCTTTCCTAGGATACTAGTTGGCAAAGCTAAAAGTTAGTATAGATGGTTGGAACCAAATTTAATCCATCAATGATCCACAATGTTGGAATCTTCAATGAGAAATACCAAACCTATGCACGAGTGTCCAACATAAGAAAACAAATCCAAGAGTGGAAATAAGAAAATTATGAACACTTGGATGCAGCCTTGGATAGATTCTATGCACTACTACATAGATGTCTAGGCCATGATTTCTCTCAAAAAGAGAAACATTTCCACATCATAGATGGGCTTTGTAATGAAACAAGGGAGATCCTTGGGATTTATGCCCAAGGTTGGTTATCTGAACTAAAAGCCCATCAAATACAAAGGCTACTTAAGCGAGTGGAAAAACAAAGAAGAAGAGTTATGTAAATAAGAGGATGTAAAGGAATATAACTAGGACCCAACTCTTCAAAAGAATGGGAACTAGATTCAATCCATCAATGATCCACAATGCTAGAATCTTCAACGAGAAATACCAAACCTTTGCAAGAGTGTCCAACCTGAGAAAA
>MNCI01037066.1:0-14300 GCA_015680685.1 Gnetum montanum | reverse complement strand
GAATCAAGTGATCAAAACAAGAAGAGGAAAAAGAACCAAGAAACTGGTAGGAACACTTATCGGCAAAAAAGAAAAATCATTATAGAAGAAGAGGCTATAGACTAAACCAAAGAAGAGGATGATGGATGTGACATCTACCTATATGATCATCCAAAGGGCTATTGCCTAGTCATGTTACATCTACATGAGTATTGGGCTTTTTCTTTGAATCCCAAGTTCATACAAAAGCAAATGCCTAGAAAATTACCTTACTCACAAGGTAATTATAAACAATCCTACAACCAACTGTACTATCCTAGGGGGATTTCTTATTAGCCTCAAAACCACTACTATTAAATGTAGTGGCAAAACCCACAGTTTTGGGGGAGGCCATCATCAAAGTAGCACTAACCTTACTACCAACTGGACCTATATGGATATTATTTTCAACAACTTGTTTTCCCAACTAGTTCTACTTCCTACACCTCAAATCACTACTACCACTCTCTCGAATATCATCAACCAGCAACATCTTCTATGGGATCACCACCTCATGCCTCTCACCCTCCATCACATCCTTAATACTCTCATACTTCCCTCCATCACATGTTACCACCAACAACATAAGGAGGTTTGGCACCACAACATCAATGAAATAATGCCACTTGTGCTGTGAACATACACAAAAATGATAATGCTAGTAGATCTCAACCACAACCTCAAAAATGTTCTTTCTTTAGGATATTTCTCATGCACTGGCACAAAACTCATAGACCTACTGACACATCAAAACCAACACAAGGCCAATATGCTGTAATACCCTTCCTCACTAAAACAATGTCTCTTAATCATATGCAAAAGCCAATAACCATTACCACTTCAACACAAGACATAAATGATAAACCTATTACTATGGAATGATAGAAGAAGCCATCATCATTACTAATAATCATGGGTGTAGTTGTCGGCTGAAGGTTCAAAATATTAACACAACCCTCATACCAATCCACAACGAAGTTAAGGAACAAGTATGTGAGCAAAAACTAGTTTACACAGTAGACACTAAACTAAAAGACACATAGTGGCTTGGAAATAAGAGTGCAAAACTATTTCAAAGATGCATGGAACTAGCCAAATCACTTATTAATTCTTGTCACAATCAAGAGCTTGGTCATGGGGAGATGCCCTATCCGAGATCAAGAACTAATAAGTGTTTTTTACCCTTTTTGTTTTACAATTTTTTTTATCATTTTCCTATTTCTTTCCATATTTTATAATTCTTAATATGTTTTCCATTTCTTGTTATTTTTCTTTTTTCTTTATAATTCTATCTTTTCTTGAGTTATTTGCTTAATGTTGTATGAATGTCTTTTATGTTTTTGCTAATAATATTGCCAAGTCATGATGCAAAAGTCACTGCTATGTGTTGGGTTCTTGTGCTATGCTATCAAGATTATTGGGTAAGTAACTGTGTAAAGTAGTGAGACCACCTCATCCATCCCTTTAGTTCTCTGAATAAAAGGTCTTTATCATGAAAGCAATTTTTTTCTTCTTTCATTAAACTAAAATAAATCAATGATCATTGTACCTTGAAGAAAGAGGAAACAACCAAGTGGGAATGGTAAGGGATGTGACTTGAAGGTGACTTGTTGGATTCTCTTCTTGACTTCCTTCATGTGATTTATGACTCCTCATAAAATGTATCATCACTTCATTGTCTTTTCATGGTGTGCTTCCAATCCAAAATCATAAAAATATAAAATGCAAAAAGTAAAACAATAATAGGAATTCAAAGCACACCCTTTAGATACAATAATGGGCTACAAGCATTGGTTATGGGGATGGAAAGACATATTACCCATGCCTAAAGACACCCCTCTAACTAAGGCCCTTCCTTCCTTCTCTGTTCTTCTCTTTCTAGAGTGATGATTACTCTTTGAAGTGCTTGTGGACTCCTGGTGGTTAGCAGGAAGCAACACATCAATGCAAGGTCACTGTTCATATATGGACTTAGTTAGAACTTGGACAGATAGGTATGCTAATTATTTTAATCACATTTTTCACACGAGCCTATTGCGGACATGGTAAACCACCTTACATCTCAATCTCTACAATCCATTCTCATCCCATTATTCACCTCACTATAACATATAATTATCAGCCTTTTGATTTTGTGTAGCATAGTGCAACATCCCAACCAAGGTAGTTGTGTGTTATTTGGAACAAAGACATGATCTACATTTAACTTCTAAGGTGCCCACAGATATCTCTAGAAGTGGTTACACAAGGACATTATGGAAGGAGCCTGCTTTGGGGAGGACCCACTTGCATAAGTTTTTTTTATCATGGCTTTGAACTAACCTTCACATCTTCTAGAACATCAATGAAAATTTCTCTAAATTTATGCATGCTTTTGGAACTACTTCTCATCAATTTTAATTAGTTTTGTCTACTTCTTTTATCTCAATATACTTCTACCTCCAAAAAATTTCTTAGTCATCATCTACACTGCACCTTTGGTTTTAATTATTTGAAAACTTGCACACTTTCAAAGTTACACTTATTAGTCATGGAGGCTAGGGATGTCTGCTTTGAAATTTTTGAAATTTTTCTAACATCCTATTTTTGAACATTGTGGTAACTAATGGTAGTTGACCAAAATAAGATGAACAGCTTGATGATTTTAGTTACCTCGTAGCCTTGGGCATAGTACGCTATCATCACCTTGTGCTTATACATAAACTAAGGGATCCAAAAAGGGTTAATTATTGAGGAAAATTTACCAAAACTAATGTTGATCCTTTCATGACTGTAGCTGATGCTAACAGGGACATCTAAGGAAGAAGGTCTTTTCCTAAGCATGAAAACGAAGCCAAGAGAGGAACAATGGAAGATATGTCCATGGAAAAATAGTAGCACATACAAGATAATAGCTCAAACATCACATGATTGCTTAATCCATGGGATGGTGAGAAGAAATTTTAGTTCATCCTTCAAGAATGTTCTACATAACTAAAGAAGCATCAACATAACAATCAAGGTTGGAAGTCTACCACTGCTAGCGACAACACGAAGAATCATCTTCAATGAATTTTTCAAGACCTCTACAAATTTTGTAATCTTCAATGTCTATCTAGTATTTTTGTCATTTTGTCTGCATCCACTCAAAAAAAAATTTGTAATGTAGCACTCAAAGTCAATTAGTAGTTAAAGTTAATCAATAATCCCATACCTTCCAAGTATTTTGTAAAGAAATTGTTCCTCTTTTTTTTCACTCAAGGATAAGTTTTCATTCAGTCATGGGGGTTTGATGAACTACATTTTGCATAGGTCCTAATATCGAATCCCCGATATCGAAGCTTTGATATTGGATCCCTGATATCAAAGCACAAATGGTGATATTAGATATCTGATATTCTGGGGTCTATTTTTGCCTATAAATATGCATGTGCCCACCGTGTATTTGATATCTGTCTATCATTTTTTTTAGGTAGACTCATGTAACTTGTTTTCATAGTCTTAGAGAATAGTTAGTGCATGCCTGCAGTGTGGATCTAAGTCAGTTATATGGTGTCTTATTCAAGTGGCAATGTACCTGGACACATTTCATGAATAGCAATAAGATTGAGACTAATTCTTATTCATTACAGCACTTTGACTTAGATTAAATTTACTTTTAGTGCAAGTTATATTCTATGTACTTAGTTAATATTTACATTTTCATGCATGTGAATGAATTGGTAGAATGAGTGCGACCAATTTCAAGCATAAACACATATTCACTTAGTAATCCTAGTAGCATTACTGCTTGGTTTAACCTATAACATAGCGCTTGGTAATCTAAGTAGTGGATACATCGGTTTAGAACATGTACAGCAAGCTAGGAACGGACACTCATCACCCATAGGCTAGTTTAGAATTTACTTTCCATTGTTAATTAGATTAAATAATTAATTTCTCTATTATCATTAGGAGTAGCATAAGGGTGAAACAACATCAAGAATCATATGCCTTACTTTAGACTAAACCATACGTGACAAAGCTACCACTAGTTTAAGTGGGAAGACAATGTCCTACGATCAATGCTTAATGATTTAGATGCCACAACTAGGCCTATCTACAGAATTTGACCAGATCATGCATGAACACTTGTGATTCGTATCATTTGGCATAGGAGGTACTTGCTGCTCATAAATATTGTTCATGCTAACATGTTTTATCTTTATTATACTGTCAACATCTCTTTTCTCTTTTGATCATGTTAATCATTACTTTTCCTTTTGCTTACATTATTCTTGTGTTAGAATGTTTTGATTTTTATCACTTTATTAATATAATCATTCATCCATTTAGGATTACTATACCCAATATAATACATTCCAACCTAACATTTGAAAAGAGGATGTTTCAAAATATCATAAGGGATAACAAGCCATCTAAATTCTTTGGAACTACTACTACATTTCAAGTCATCCTTACATTAAATGATGGGACCACAATTTTGGTCATGCCTCATAAAGGCCAAGAAGACACAAAAAAGGAAGTAATTGATCATATTAGTGTAGCTTTAAACATTCCAACAACATCCATTCTTCATTTCACTAGGGTGCATGACATTCATGTACTTGCTAGTACTAGTGTGGCAGGAAAATGAACAATGATAGTAAAGCAACATGAGGATGCTTTAGATCGAATGCTACAAACTGAATAGATTTTTTTAGAAATTTTTTAAATTCCTAAAAATATTACTAGGGTGTAGTTTAAATTGATCTTGACCAAAGGGACATGAATGCTTACAGATGCTCAACTATAGCATGCAAAATCAAAAGTGGAACAATTGCAAGATGAAGTAGACCAACAACATGCTCAATTACAATATCCAACTAAGTTTGTAGCTCTAAAGTTGCTTGAATAATTACAAAACTAAGGAAGTACAATGTCTAATAGGCAAGCAACATCATCTAAAGATGAAAATGAAGAAAGCCACATGATATGCTTTTGCAACTAATGGTAAGATATATGTCTTATAAAATAACTTTGCCATGTTGAAGGAGGAAGAATAAGGACTTGGAAATAGAAAACAAGAGGTTGAAACAAGTAGCTAAAGAGAAAGAACAATTTAAGATTTAGTTAAGTTATCTCCATGAAAAATTTGTAAAGGTAGAAGCTTAACATCAAAATGGTTAAAATGTGAAATAGGAATCTATGAATGTCAAAGATCAAAGCATTGTAATAAAGGTCCAAAATAGAGATTGGGAACTAGACAAATAAGGTTACCAAACAAAACATGTTTAAAAGACATTACAAGAATTAGGTTTGTCTTCAAAAGGAGATTAGTGAGAAGGAAATTAGGGCAACCAAGGTCGAAATCAATGCTACTTTGCAACAGTGTCTAGATACTGCATGGAAGAGAATCTTTAATAGAATCTCAGTAATACACCAAGCCAAAATCAAGGTCAAGAATTCTATATAGAAGAAATGAGCCACTACATGGAGCTTGCTAATCTCAAGTCTGTCAATATTTCCATGTTGATATCTAGCTATTCTAGAAACAAAGTGGAAAAATAAGAAACAATAACATTTGCAATGTTAAAAAATGACAACAAAATTCATGACAAAATAACAAAGAAACTTCAAGTCATAATTGCGAAACTATAAATGCTCTAAACCCACTATACTTGACAACAAGATGTGACAAAGGATTTAGTAAAAAAAGAGGCAAATTACCAGAACCTCGAGAAGAAAGTTAGAGCATATAATGTTGAACAAAAAATTTTCACTCGCTGGTTTTTTTTTAAGCAAACAAAATGTTTTCAAATTTACCATGTTCATGGAAAGTCCTAATAATAGCAAACATATTCCACTTGGCATAAATCGTTAATTATCCATGGAAAAATTTAGAGAAGTATCAAGCCATCCTAAACAACTTCTACATGGAACAGCAAGCTACTAATCAACCATAGGAACTACCATGGCAGAAGGAGTAACCACCACTAGGAATAACATAAGAATTTGCTATTGGAGAAAGTTTTAGAAGATCTAAAATTTTTGTAATCTTTTTAATGTATGTCCATTGTCTTGTCATTTTGTAAATTAGTTAAATCNTCTTTTTAATGTATGTCCATTGTCTTGTCATTTTGTAAATTAGTTAAATAAATGATGTAATGTGGCATTCCAATTAGTTAATCAATTAATCAAGTTACATCCAAAATTCTATAATAAACTTTATCCTATTTTTTTCAACTCGAACACAACTTTTTAATTTGTTGTGAGGACATGATGAACCACTAATCAATCATCTATGACCTCGTTACTACAATATCATATGCTTTCATACCATATTGCAAATATGATGTATCTAAGATAGGTGATGCCTATAAGTACTGCTCACCTGCTACATTAAATTAATTAAATGGAATTTTATTTGAGTGATATTGTACATGAACATATTTTAGAACAGCAATAAGATTGAAATTAATTCAATCATCATAGTAGTATAACTCTATTAGTTTGATTCCATAGAAGTTAAATTAATCAACAAGTGCATATAGTGTGAACTTAAATTAATTAAATGGAACTTTATTTGAGTGATATTGTACATGGACATAATTCATAACAGTAATAAGATTGAAATTAATTCACCTTCTTTGCATCACTTTAACTTAGCTTAATGTTTTCTTATCAACAATTGACTTTTTTCTATTTACTTTCATGTACTTACCTAATATTTTAATTTTGAAATGTATAGTAAATATACAGAATGAGTGTGAATGATTCCAAGTATAAATATGTTATCATTTGGTAATTCCAATAGTGTTATCAATTATATAAATTTAGGATGTGTACAATGAATTGGTAATAGGAGCTTATTACTTAGACTACCTTATACTTTACTTCTTATTTCTAAATTAATTAGATTACTTTTCTTTATTTTAATATTATTTTTTAATGGTCCAACAACATCAAATATCATATGTTTTAGCTACACTTACTATACGAACTAAGGACCAACACAAGTGTAGTTAGAAAGAAACTTACAATCAACATATAACAATTTCAAAATCCCACTAGTCTAGTCCAAAGATTATAATTGAGACTACATTTACCACTCATTAGGTACCATGACATGTAGCTAGCTCTACTCTAGATCAGTGAAATGCTCAACCCACAAGTATTCAATTGGACACAACCATCTTCAATGTTGCATCCACTTTTTCAATTTGCCAGTGTTCATGACTAAGTGTGGTTTTGGCATTGATTCACTAAAGTGTAAGCATCAAACTCTCCAAAAATGGCACTATCGAATACTTTCCCATGTATTGGAGGGCTACAGGGATCATTTAAGTTTATAACCTAGCTTATGAGCTCCATGCCTCATGATCCTAAAAAAATTCAAACCCCAAAATTTCTCTTGAAGGAAGTTTAGCTAGTGGAAGAATTACTTGGTTATCTTAACTTTACAAAGAATTTGATAATACAATTTATATTATTCAAAAACATAGGAAGCTATCTACCATTTGGAAAAATGAAGTACTGCAAAAAATATCTAGAAGCTGAGGTTATCTTATGTTCGTTCCAATCTATCAAAAATTGCAATACTTCTAATAGTGCAATTTTGAAAGATGATAACTCAAAAGTTATTAAGTTTCTAATGCTAAAATTTTAACTGAGCTTTACCCCATAGATATTATCTTATAAATAGATCTAATATCATATCAAATAATTATGCAATGAAGGATAAATGATCTAATCATTGACTATTATTTATTCTGGTAAAAATTTAGGATTTAGAAAATCAATAGAATTATAGAGCTAATTTCTCCCAAACCGCAATAGATATTGAATTGAAATTTTTGCTACACGNATATATATATGTGACAAGTGGGATAAAGTTTACTAAAAATAATACAATATAGCCCCAATGACAAAATAAACTTTAAAAATCAAATATATATATGGATTGGGGTCAAAATAACATTACAAATATCTGTCAATCCAAAAATTTCCTCTATTTTATTAAAATAAACTCCTATTGTATAATAAAAATAAAAAAATATATTATCTTCTATTCTAAAAAACCAACATTTCTAAGTGTTCGAGGTTATGTGAATTTTGCATTAGTTCTCCCCTTGGACTATCATGACTATGTTATCAACATCCAAGTTATATTTTGGCTTCAAATTAGATCTATAGGACTTGAAAAGGTTCATCCAAGACACCTACAATATGACAATCTTCAAAATTTGGCATTTGGGTAGTTTGACCCAAGACCAAAATTTTCCTAACTTTGGATGATGTTAACACTACTACCAACATCAACATTAGCATCACCTACAAAAACTCCCTCGAAAACACCATCTTCAGTAGCATTTCAAGTTTCTATAGGTCCCAGGTGATGGCCTCTAACCATATCCAAAAGGATGGTCATCATTTCTTGCTCTTTCAGTATCATTTAGAGGCCCAAGCCAAGGTGGTTTTGGCTCAATGATGCTAAGTGATGTTGAAGACGATATTAACTTCACCATCAATATCATCTATAGAAACATCCTCAAAAACACCATTTTTAATAGCATCTTATGCTTTTACAAGTTCCTAATGCTGGCTCCTAACCATCCCCAAAAGCATGGGCATTAGTTTAGGCATTTTCAACACCACTTGGAGGCCCAAATAGAGGTGTTTTTGGATAAGTGATGCTAAGTAACACTAAAACTAGCGCCAACGTCACCTACATAAACATCCATACAAACACCATCTCTGATAGCATCTTAAGCTTATATAGGCCCTTTGTGATGACTCTTAACCATCCGTCAAAGGATGGGCAATATTTTAGATACTTCCAGTAGGGTTTAGTGGCCCAAACCAAGGTGTTTTTGGCTAAGTGATGTTGAAGCCAGCATCAGCATCAACGTTATTCTACTTGCACTAACATCATTTTAAGATCATCATGTTCTCCAATTTGTAGCATTTCACATGTCTACAAACTTCTAGAGATCCAAAAGACATCATTATGACTCATTATAGGGTCAATTTTGGACATTCCAAGAGTTTTCAACTTCGAAAACTATGGAAAATTTTTATAAATTCTTGATTGATGATGTTGGAAATTAATATCCTTGACATGTAGGCTTATCATTTGACATTTGAAATTTTCCATGTTAACAAGTAGTATCCAATGATCTACCCACATGAACACAAATGTACACAAAGTCAAAGTATTTTTATTTATTTTTTAGTTGATGGGAAAATGTAAACTATTTTGGCCCCAAATCACCTTTATTTTCCATCAATTTCTTTATTTTCATTGTGGGGAATGACTTCTCAAGTTCTCCAAGTATGGCCCCAATCATTTCCTATAAAGTGTAAGGTCATACATGAATGAAATGACCTATTTTGAAGACAATAAAGTTGACATTCGATTTTCTTTGCAATTTCATGATTTTTCATATTCCTTTCTTCTCTCATTTACACATTAATCACTAATATCAGCTTCCATTCCCAATTATCAATTCATTCTCATTAGTCATCAATGCAACCAAATTATCAAGAAACCATCATATTAAATGCATTATTAAGATTTCAATAACTCATTTTCTCATAGTCCAAAAATTTTAGACATTCCAAAATTATCACATCTAAAAGATGAAGATCAAAACTACATAAGTTAACACTTCAAGAAGAATTTTATTAAGAAATTATTCTTGAATTGTTAACTGAGCTAGCCACCATGAGCTGAAATAAGAAAATAGCCAGATGTCCCATTATCTTCAATGGGACCCAAGATCTCATTTTCTAGAAAAAAATGATGAAAGGACTTCTAAAAGTTAATAAAGTATGAAATGTGATAGAACCTATAGAAGCCCATATCAAAGTCACCCCCAAAAAAGAAAATAAAGACAAAGAAGATCCCCTGATTCAAGAAATCTTAGAAGAAGAAAAGTGGAAGAGAAAAGATTCATATGTAAGAATTATCATTATTTTTTTAATATAAAAAAAATAGCTAGAAGATTGTGCTCATTAAAGATTGCTAAAGAAGTGTGAAGAAGATTATGCTTAGATCATCTAAGCAACACCAAAAATCAACATACAAAAGAACTATTGTACATAATTCAATATGACAAATTAGAAATCAAAAGAGATGAAAACATTAAAGTGTTTTTTACAAAGATGTACACTAGCATAAAAAACATTGATGAATTTGGATATGGCTTTACTTAGTATCAAAAAGTACAAAAAATTGTGGCATCTCTTTATAGTGATCTTAGATACCAAAACATGATGATGGACTTTCCACAAAATAAAGAATTAAAGCAACTCACTATGGATGATCTAGTTTCTTGAATTAGACTACTCAAAAGTTTGAGAACTAATAGAAATGATAAAGAACAAGTCTTCACAACTAGCAGAGTGATGAGCTGTGATATTGGGGTTGCGATATTGCATCTACGATATCACATACGCGATATCAGAGCCTTCCAAATGATATCGGACATCCGATATCGGGGCCTGTCTTATCACCTATAAATAAGAGGTGGGTGCACTTGGTTTGGCAATAGTTAGTTCATTAATCTTAGTCCCTTACCCGAACTCTTGCCTTTTTCCCTTCTCAGAGTTAGAATTATTTCTGAGTGCCAACAATAGGAGTCATAAAGCAAACAGATCTTTATTTGAGCATTGTATACCTGAGCACACCTTGTGGCTGGAAATAAAAACAAACTTTGTGATAAACCTTGCAGTATTCAGAATTGCTTATTTAATGTTATTTATAGTTATTGCATGCTTCCCTTAGTTAATTAATGTTCTCTCTCTCTCTCACCTTGTTAACTCTCCCAAGTAAGCACACTCAATACTACCACTTCAAGCATGCATGGAACACTTGGTAACCCAATAACAATTACTGTTTGGTAACCCTAGTAGTGTTGCACTAGTTTAGGATGTGTACGGCAAATGGGAACGGATGCTAGTGTTAGGACGAGTTAGAGCATAGTCGATTAGTTAAATTAAATTGGTTACTTGATTAGTTCACTTCTCCCTTTGTAGCACTAGGACATAAAACATAAAAATATATAAAAATCATATACCTCAAGTATACTTAACCATATAATCATGCTATACAACTAAGCTTGGGAAGATAATGATTGACCAACCTATCTGGGTTCTGTAAAGGTGCATAAGCACTTAGTCCTTGGAATTAACTGGATCATGCATGTACACTCATATTCATATGGTTGAGTGTAGGGATACCTCGTCGCTCATCATTGGCGCCATTGTTGGAAACCTTGTTGATTGTGCGCTAGCTAGAACTTAGGAAATCTTCACATCATTGGAACGAACCCTTAGGGTTGGTTATCTTACAATTAGTGAAACGAAAAGTATTGCACATTGAATAGACAATTATGTCTCCTTCTTCTTACAAGAGTGTTTCTCTGCCTAGGTCTAATACAGGGAACAATCATAGGCATAGTACACATGATAATCTGCCAGTCCCTCAACAGTTTCGCGTGATATACGTTCATCCTGATGAGTATATACCAAACTTTACCTTTATCCTCTACCAAGATGAACAACTACGTTGGTGTGATTTAGAAAGTAACATAGTGTTACCTCTCGATCGCTCAGTCCCAGGTATGCTTCTTCGTGATCTCACACGAATTGGTATATAGCACTTACAAGCAAAGTACATTGTGCATGATCATGACTCAAGAGAGTATCGACCCACAAAGGCACAACGTCAAAGGGATCTACAATAGGAGAGATGTCATGAATCCATGAAGGGGAAGTTGTCTCAGAATATCCCGTATGTCATAAATAAAAATGAGGGTCGTAAACCTACCTCAAGAAGTCTCCTACATAATGATGTTCCTCCCGTTGACTTCGGTCAAGGGGTTGTGTACCAAAATCTTCACTCAACTATCCATAACCTAGATTCTGGTACCGACAGACACAAAGGATCTGAAAAAGGAACATGAACACATGACAAAGATGGACATTCTAATCATAACCACGATCGAAGCTACGACCACCTAAGAGAAGGAAGCAGACACCATCATGATGACAGTCCTCCTCCTTCTTCACCTTCATCATCTCCTTCACCCTCTCCTTCAGGATCTGTACGTAGTTGCAAGGAAAAAGACCCTAAGGATAATGGTAAGAAAAATAGAAATCATAGACAAAGCAACCAAGAAAGGGGATGAGGGAATTCTAGAGAAACTCATCATGAGAGAAGGGAGAGTAGGGAACAACATAGGCATCATAGACGCCATAGATAATACGATCACGATGAACCCCTACTCGCTACCTGAAGTATGCTAAATATAACTGAGGCTGTTAGAATCCCAACAAGGCACCAAAAAGATAGTAGGATCAAAAGATTGAACATGAATAATATCTCATGATTTCAAGGGGGATACAATGCTGATCCTCAAAATCATTTACAAGCATTTCACGATGCATGTGCCTTGCAAAACATAGAAAATGAGTGGCAAAAACTCAAGTTGTTTCCATGGACATTGATCAAGGAAGTGGAAAGCTGGTATCAATCCTTAGAACTAGAATCCATTCACCGATGGAGTACCATGTTAGAACTGTTCAACGATAAATATCAAACGTACTCATGAGTGTCCAACCTGCGAAAGCATATCCAAGGATGGAAACAAGGAGGACATGAACCCTTGGATGCCGCCATGGGCCAATATTATGCACTATTACATCATTGCCTAGGCCATGGTTACTCGCAAAGGGAACAACTACGCCATCTCATAGATGGGCTTAGGCATGAAACATGAAGAACCCTTGGCACTTATGCCCAAGGAAGGTTATCTGAGCTTAGGGTCCATCAAGTACAAGGATTGTTGGAGCAAGTTGCTAAAGAAGAAGGTGAGTTAAGGAAAAGAAAGAGTGCAGAAAAATATAACAGAGACCCTTCCTTACAAAAGAAGGGAGTTAGATTTTGTGAGGATGAAGAAGGGTCACCACTTGAAGAGATGGTGAATAGGAAAACTTTGTCCATTCAAAAACTTGCATCAAAAGTATTGGCAAAGGTGGACCAAATGTGGGACTCCCTAGATAATAGATTTCAAACAATTCTCAAAATAGTAGAGTCTAGAGAGGAAGGTAGTAATTGAAAAAGGAGAAAAAAGAAAGAAGCTGAATATGCACGTAACAAAGGTAAGGGCAAAGTTGCCATCATCAAAGAGGTTGTGGATTTGGATACAAACAATGATGGTGGATGTAAGATATGCCAATATGACCATCCAAGGGATGTTGCCATATAATCTCACATCTGCAGGAGTTTGGGGTGTATGCACTTAACCCACAATTAAACAGAAGGCAAACACCCCGAAGGTTACCTTATCCCCAAGGTAACCCAAGGCAGTTCCACCAACCTTTGATGTATTATCGAAGTGGAACTCCACCACAACCAAATGAGCGATATCAATAATGGCAGCATCCATAATCATGGAGAATGCCACCACCACGTCAATAGTACCCTTACCGTCAACCCAACCCATATGGATACTACGTGCAACAACCAATCTCTCCATGTGACTCTCCTAGTCACGTTGCTCCCCAGCCTCACTACCAAACCCATGAGTACTATAGAACTCCTTCTCCTAGGGGAGATGTCCCACAAACATACTATCCTTCTCATCTGGCTACATCTCTTCCATGCTTAACTCCATTACCACCTGCTCTAGCCATGCAGGGTGAGCTCCCTGCCTAGCCGCAGCAACGTAATGCTACAAGGGCTATTAATTCTCATCTTACTATTGGTTCAAACAATCGCACAAAGAAGAGACCTTTCTTTAGAACCAAAAGTCCAACCAAGTTCTTACAGTCACAAGCAGCTAATTATCTAAATGCCTCACCATCATTCGAAACTTCGGAACTCCCTTCAAACCAAAGGCCACATTCAACACACATGGTCATGTTGACGTATGCCATTACCGATTGGATTAAGGCTGGCCATCTTCCTAGGAAATTCTCCGATCCTGGGAGTCCTCTTATATATTTACAAATCGTTGGGAATGAGTCATGCAAAGCTCTTTTGGATTCAGGTCTTGGTGTCAACTTAATCTCTCAAGAAATGTACAAAGAGTAGAACCTGCCTCCACTAAAAAAAGAGTAACATTCATTTAAAGCTAGTCGACCAATCCATCACTGTCCCATTAAGACTAGTGGAGGACATTGTTACCACTATTTGTGGATAGTTGTATCCAACTGACTTCCTAGTGATTCAAGTTAACAACTATAAGGGGGACTTCCCAATCATAATGAGGAGAGCATGGCTAAGCACAATTGACGCATGCCTAGGAATATGTGAT
>MNCI01037063.1:0-21926 GCA_015680685.1 Gnetum montanum | reverse complement strand
ACATAAATATAAATATAGAAGAATCCCACCACACATCATTGTGCCAGTGAGGAGTGCCTACAATGCCGCTTCGCTCTCCCTCCTCCTCATCCATGTTCAACACCGCCTATCCTCCCAAAGGAAAATCTTGCCACCGCCTATCCTTCCAAAGGAAAATCTTGCCATCATGACATGGGCTTGAGCCTCGTTTTCTGGATGGGACCCACGAGGCTCGTGGCCAAAGATGTTGGGAACAATCCCACGGACCCCAAATCCACGTACAGCAAGCAGTTGTTCCACCTTGGGACCGCCTATCCTTCCAAAGGAAAATCTTGCCATCATGACATGGGCTTGAGCCTCGTTTTCTGGATGGGACCCACGAGGCTCGTGGCCAAAGATGTTGGGAACAATCCCACGGACCCCAAATCCACGTACAGCAAGCAGCTGTTCCACCTTGGGACCCAAAACATGTAAGTTTCACAGCTTTCTCAGCTGAGCCCAGCGACAGTCCTAAGAAGCCCAAACCATGGATCTGCAACTGTATCCCAAGATATTGGTAGTAGCGCTATCTTCTAGTGGGCTCCAAAAATTGGCATCTAGAGTTTTACCAAAGGCCTTGGTCTTGCCTGGAGATGTTGCCAACATGATCTTCGATGTACCCAATTTGAGGCACATGACAGGGCCTTAATGACTGCCAACTGGGTGAGGGCTGCATGCGGTGCTGCACCCAGCTACAGTGGCTTCCCCATGGTTCTTCGATCACTGCCTCAGGAGCGATCTAAGTAGTTTCCTCAGGAGCGATCTTAGTTTCCACCATACAACATATGCTGCTGTGAGAGCGGGTACCCATGTGACCGCTTCGGCACACTCCATGACATATGTTGTTTTTTTCTTATAAAAAGAAAAACGTACTGAAGGAGGGCTACTTCTTCTTCTTGCAAGAAGCGAGCTATAGAGGGAGCTCTACTCTGTATCTAGCTCTGGCTAGGTTTTACTTTGTCTGAGCATCAGGAAAAACAGGGTTGGGTTTGGTGGAAATTCGAAGCCGGGAAATAAATGGCTGTGGCAGTGAGGACTAAACCACCTGCAAATTGGGAATCAGGTTGCGTCTGCATCCAAAGTTTGGATTGGACTCTGACTATTGACGTTGAAGATGATTTAAAATATATATATTTCAAACTCATCCTCGGACAACCACTAAATATATTTCGAGCTATATATTTAATTTTAAAATAATATAGTTGAAAGAAACTGATGGGCCATTTTTATTGGGTTCACAGNTGTTGGCAACATCTCCAGGCAAGACCAAGGCCTTTGGTAAAACTCTAGATGCCAATTTTTGGAGCCCACTAGAAGATAGCGCTACTACCAATATCTTGGGATACAGTTGCAGATCCATGGTTTGGGCTTCTTAGGACTGTCGCTGGGCTCAGCTGAGAAAGCTGTGAAACTTACATGTTTTGGGTCCCAAGGTGGAACAGCTGCTTGCTGTACGTGGATTTGGGGTCCGTGGGATTGTTCCCAACATCTTTGGCCACGAGCCTCGTGGGTCCCATCCAGAAAACGAGGCTCAAGCCCAAGTCATGATGGTAAGATTTTCCTTTGGAAGGATAGGCGGTGGCAAGATTTTCCTTTGGGAGGATAGGCGGTGTTGAACATGGATGAGGAGGAGGGAGAGCGAAGCGGCATTGTAGGCACTCGTCACTGGCACAATGATGTGTGGTGGGATTCTTCTATATTTATATTTATGTTAGCAGTCCAGCAGCAAAATATGAAATGAGATGAAAATAAAGAGCAATGAACATAATCTTTTACATGGAGAAATCCCAAAGTGAATAAAAAAACCATAGGCAAATGTAGAAGAATCTTATTATAAAAAATGAGGATAACAGCCTTCTCTCTTCATCACAAGGAGAGAATAAGAAGAAGCCTCTCTCTCATGCAATAGGAGAAGAATGTAAGAGTGGGATGGAAAAGGGATATATGTGATGGATCTGAATTGAGGTGAGGGAGGTTCCTTATATATTGGTGAAGGGGCCCTTAAATAACTAATGATAACCACCTACCAGTCTAATTTTATCATGCTGTGACATAGAAGAAGAAGAAATTGGTAAGGTAAATTTGCAACATGAATTATGATGTTAGATAGAAGAAAAAACTGGGAAGCTTGTGTTTGATTCTTATTTGGGAAAATGAATTCCAAGGTTTAATCAATGTTGATGCTCATTGCAGGTTGCAGGGGATTATTCTCAGAATTCTTTGCATCAAAAATCAATGGATCTTCGCTGGTATAATTATCTGCTGTGAATGTTGCAGGCATTGGAACCCAGTTGCATGGACTCAAGCACCAGCAACTGATGTTACAGAAACCCAACGTACTGAAATGCCTCCACCATGGCTGCAACATCCAGCCTTGCCCCAGAGCAGAACCTCTTTCTCCCCAGATGCTCCTGGATCCTTTGCCATTGGAGTCTCACAGCTGGGGTTCTGGCAACCATGGCAGCCTGCATGTGCACCTGCGCTGCTTCTTCTGCTAATAAGCTCCTATCTACATCATGGATCATGAAGGCTACACTGGCATAGTTTGAACCTATGCGCCGGAGATTCGCGATTCCCTGTAAATTTTGACGAACTGTTCGCGTTGGATTCGTACAGAAGCGTATTAAATTCGCAGTGGGTACTTATTTCATAATTTCCAATGAAATTTTGTCTGCATTTGAAAATATACATTGATATGGTCGCCTTGCCTTGCCTCTTATTGTTATTGCCTTTTTAGTTCTTTGCGATGTCTGCATTTTGCATCTTAGTTATCTTCTCCTGTTCTGAATCATACCAAAAATTTCATTTCATTGTTAAGTTGCAAGCAAGCAATCAAGATTTATGGCATCGGCAGACGGACCACAGAAAACAAGGGAGTACGAATAAATAAACAAACACACGGAAATCACCAAAGGGCTACTATGGTAACCGATGGCCGAAGGGGCAAGTATGGATCATACGGAAAGTTTTGGACGCGGAAAACATTGCATTTGCATGGATTTGCCTGGCTTTGGGAGCGTCAAAGGTTCTGCCATGACTCACACATTCTCGCGTTTATTGTTCATTGCTGGTTTTTGCTCTTTTTCTCATTTTTCTCGTATCTCTGCTTAAAAAAGAAAAAACAAAACAGGGTCATCGTCATGGGTCATGAACATGATGACGGATGGATGCTTGTTCAACTTTTTTAAAAATCTGTTTGCTTATAAAGCAAAGAAGCCCACCAGCACATCACATGGACAATGGCCATATGAAAACTCATGGTGCTCTGTTTTTACTTTCCCCTTCATCATGACTAGTGCCGATTTTCCAGCGTGAAAGGTTTTCGATCATTATAGGTGAGATAAGGTTTTCGATCATTATAGGTGAGATGAGTAACTCGGGTGTGCCTAGTTTAGTTAAGTTGTGTATTCTTATAATACGGTCATCTTCAACGTGGCCCTACTCACAGGTAGTCGGTAGGGTGCTACTCATAGGTAGTCGTTGAACAAAAGTATTAGCAGACCTGATTTGTTATAAATTTGGTTGAGGCTGGAGGCTTAATTTCATTTTTGGAAATATTGGATTGAGTAACAAAAGGATTTCATTTTATTGCTGTCATTTTGGTTGTTGCAGAAATTATATGTTTGGCCAGATTATGGCTCCCGAGTAAGGAAATGGATTCAGTGCCCTCCATACCTTTACCAATTTTCTTACTTCAATTTAATGGTGATATTGCAATCTTGTNAAAAAACTAATATATTTAAATTTTTTCTATCACGTCCCAANTTTGGATTTACATTGTACTTGTTCTATGTTTTACAATGTATTTTTATGATATATGACATTTAATTTTTTTTAAAAACTAATATATTTAAATTTTTTCTATCACATCCCAGCAATAAAATCACGTTCAGAATCACGAATCCTCGATTCCTGGCTTCCACGAATCAGATTCTTTTGATGCATAGGTTTGAACAAAATGCTGGGCAAACGCTCTTGCCGACAGCCTGCTCACTTGGAAATTCATCGAGCACGTTCATTTGTGTTTGCTGCATTCTTTGCTTTTCCCTTTTAGTAGATTACTGAAGTTCTGAAAATTAGATCTTCCAATGAAAAGCAGAGATTGAGAAGCTATGTATTTGTGGCGTGATTTATATCCACTTCATTCATGCTCTCAGGCTCCCTAGTGTTGCAAGATATCATGCAAGGCATGCAATATGAAGAACATTGAAGAGGTTTGTAACAACAATGCTGTTGTGGTGGGATGACATGGTGAAAGTGGCAGAGATGGCGGCTCATTCATGTCACCTCTCTCAGCCATGTCAGGTGGCATGCTCAATGAAATTCAATTCATAATAGGTAAAATAGAAAAATATTAGAAACAAATGTTACCTTCAAAAATCCATAGTATTTTGGGAAATACATTTTGATGAGTGTTTTGATAGATAGACGAGTTCATTTGATTGAATTTGTAAGTTAATTGTACATGCAATTTACAATTGAGTTGGTAAACGTATTCAACATTCAATGGAGAAATACTCTTTTCAAGATAATACCAATTAAAATACTCTTTTCAAGATAATACCAATTACTCTAAAACATTAGATGGATGATATTTTCTTTATCTCATAATCCTTGCATCTTTTCTATTCTATTATTCTTTTTGACTGATGCATTAGGTATTCTAAACTTAATTAAATTTTAGCTTCAAGTTTCAGACCTTCAGCTGAACATTTAATTTTCAAGGTATTTTTTAAAGAAAACAATCAATTCCAGTTTCACATATTTTCGTGATATTAAAAGAAAAATTACGGGAGCAATTACTGTTGCAGCGTAGCCTCTTAATCTCCATTATTAGTCACTGCGAGTGGGTAATGCCTGCTGTAATTGCGTGCTCAAGAATTTCTCGTTTTAGAAAATGTGTGTGCATGGTTGGCACCACAAAACCGTTACCCGATTGACACGGAACCCGCTTTGTGGTTGTGGCAAGGAATGACTTTTTTGTTTTAATTTTCCATTTTTTGTGGGGGCTGCGTTTGGGATCCAATGTTGAGGATGAATGCCAGGTGTTTTCTGTCTGGCTTTATTAGTTTTCATAAAATTTATCATTGATTTTGTTGCATGCGTGAATTCGTCCATGGGAGTACTGGTATTTAGATTTTAGCAATTGAGTAATGTTGTTATGTCTTATGCGGATGGATGGTGCGTAAGGCAGAATGTTATGACAACTTTTTAATGGAATCACGGCATGAATTTCTTCCCACCATTTTGCGGAGTTTCAATGCACTGGCAAGCTTAAATCGCTGGTTGCCATTAATATTTCCAGAAAATACATAGCGTTGCTTGTTACATCCAGTTCCTCGAAAACACATTGAATGCTGTGTACATGAGCATGAAAATATGAAAAAAAGCAATCCATATTCCATACATTGAATCTCAAACTTCAAGAATATCAGTGGAGTGAACGACTAGACCTTGGGAAAGAAAAATACTGTATAATAATTGAAATAATTAAATATCCGATTTTTTTTACTATAATCATGCTCAATGATTTCATGTGAATTCAGACCAAGTGGGTCATGGATGCTGCCATGAAAATTTAACAGTCTACATGCAATTCCCGACTTCACATTTTGTTGAATAAAAGTTTAAAATTTGTATGGTCGTTAGATGAAGTCACCTGTTGCAGTGATGAAATTACAATGCTCCGTAGTGGCAACCTTACAATTAGAAAATATTGCAAATTCTGGAATAAAAACTATTGAATGGAACATTGGGTGGGGTTCCAATTTCCTGCTAACACTTGTGAAACTCGTAGGCAACCAAGTTACTGGTTTCCCATTACAGTAACCCGTGGCCAACCATTTAATACTATGCATCAAAAGAATCTGATTCATTGAAGCGAGGAATCGAGGATTCGTGATTCTGAACGCTTTTGGGTAAGTGCGCCTCAAGAAAAAGTGGGGACGGGTTCCTAGCCGGGACGTGATATTAGTTTTTTAAAAAAATCAAATAGCATATATCATAAAAATACATTGTAAAATATAGAACAAGTAAAATGTAAATCCAAAATATTGTTAATGCTTAAAAATTGCACAGAAGATTGCAATATCACCATTAAATTGAAGCAAGAAAATTTGCAAAGGTATGAAGGGCATTGAATCCATTTCCTTACTTAGGAGCCATAATCTGGCCAAACATATAATTTCTGCAACAACCAAAAATGACAGCAATAAAATGAAATCCTTTGTTAGTCAATCCAATATTTCCGAAAATGAAATTAAGCTTCAAGCCTGAATCAAATTTATAACAAATCAGGTCTGCTAATACTTTTGTTCACCGACTGTGAGTAGCACCCTAGGGACTACCTGTGAGTAGCACCATAGGACCATGTTGAAGATTACCGCATTATAAGAATACACAACTTAACTAAACTAGGCACAGCCGAGTAACTCATCTCACCTCGAATGATAGAAATCTTTGAGACGCTGAAAAATCGGCACTAGTCATGATGAAGGGGAAAGTAAAAACAGAGTGCCATGAGCTTGCATATGGCCATTGTCCATGTGCTGGTGGGCTTCATTACTTTATAAGCAAACAGATTTTTAAAAAAGTTAAACAAGCATCCAGCCATCTTCATGTTTATGACTCATGACCTATGACGATGATCCTGTTTTATTTTTTCTTTTTTCAGCAAAGATATGAGAAAAAGAGCAAAAACCAGCAATGAACAATAAACACGCGTGAATGTGTCAGCCATGGCCGAATCTTTGACGCTCCCAAAGCCAGGCGAATCCATGCAAATGCAATTTTTTCGTCGCAGGCTCCGTCCAAAACTTTCCGTATGACCCATACTTGCCCTTGCCCCTTTCGGTTACCTTAGTAGCCCTTTCGTGATTTCCGTGTGTTTGTTGATTTATTCGTGCTCCCTTGTTTTCTGTGGTGTGTCTCATGCCGATGCCATCAATCTTGATTGCTTGCTTGCCACTTAACAATGAAATGAAATTTTTGGTATGATTGAGAATAGGGGAAGATATGTAAGATTTTAATGTAAAATGCAGACATAGCAAGCACTAAAAAGGCAAGAACAAGAGGAGGCAAGGTAAGGCGACTATTTCAATGTATATGTACAAATGCAGACAATTTAATTGGGAACTACGTACCCAATGCGAATTTATTGCGCTTCTACACGCTCCAGCGCAATAATTTCGAACAGTTCGTGAAAATTTATCTGGAATCGCGAATCTCCAGCGCATAGATTTAATACTATTTTTTAGAATTTTCGCATCCTTCCACTGAGAGCCTCTTCACCTTTTTCATCTTTATGACAGAGTGTTGGAATTCTTGATACAAAAGATTTTTTAAAAACTCATAGAATCAAACTTACCATGTTATGCTTCATATTCTTATAACATTAAGATGTTATTTTGGAGTTTACTTATTGTTTGTGCATCAAAGGTTTCAACAAACTTATTTCTTAATATCTTGGAATGAATACACATGCTCTAAAAGGAAAGCAATAAAGAACCTGAGAAAAGAGAATAAGAGCAAAGTATTTGCTCTGCTTATTATCGAAAGTTTTTTTTTAATTTCTAATAATAATTAAATTTTTTTATCTTTTAATTTTAACTAATTAAAAATAAATTAATTAGAAACATGATAAATAGTAGGTATAGACCAATAGAGAGGACCATGATAAATGACTTAGAAACATGCTAAGATGGTTTTTCTATGTTGCATAAGATCTATGTCTATTAGAGAAGAAGTTTAAGTTTACATACCAATAATTCATATTGTATGGATCTTAAACACATCTTTTATGAAAGAGCCTAGTAAGATAAAGTTCAACCTGAATAAATGAAAAACATATGGATAACAATGAAATATTTTTTTTCATTTTTCATGGAGTTTAGTTGCAAAGCATGAAAGATAAAAACGTTCTTCATATTTCACCATACACTATGGCAAAGTTTGCACCTACATTGTTGTCTGGGGAGTTCAATCCATCTTCCTGTATCAATGAATAAATGATATATATAACCTATTCATGTTCTTCCAATGACAACTTTCAGCTATAATGTGATTGTGGAAAATAAATACTGGTCATTATTATCAAAGCTACCATCATGCATGCTTGTTGAAAGTAAAATGGCTTTTCCTTGTGCTTCATCTTATTTGTAGATATCATATGAATTTCACATGTACAATCTTTGACATTCCATTTTCAAAACCAAGTTTTACATTGATTGAACTATCCTTTTTCTTAGATTATTAAGTATACTTTTGTACATAAATGTGTATCTAGCCAACTAAACATTTTGTAATAAAATGAAATAGCTTGACATTGTTGTTCCATATAAGCCTTACAATGTAAAATAACATATTACGTTTAAACCTTTGCTTTAATTTAACCATTAAAAAGGTTGTTTCACATTGTACACCTATTTATCATGGTTATAAAATTAGTTTTGGCCCTAGGCATGGATCCTTATAAACATATTAATAATATATGATTATGAAGGTACAAATTCTATATTTTAAAACCTTGATGCCATGACTATTAGTTTTGTAATGTATTCAAAACACATTGGTACTAACAGAAAAGTAATGTACATATTAAGGTTAATGCTATATTGGCAACAATACCAAAAAGCATTTCTTACTTCTCATATAGAGAACATAATTCATTTTTGTTGATCGTAGAGAATATAATGAAAGGACATATGGATTCATTCATAAACCCGTATATAAACACTAAGTTCCCAACAACTCAAAACTTGCTAGCTCATGTTTCCCCACCCCAACAACTCACTCTTGACTTTTGGCTCTATGCAAGCACAACCTATTTCCCCTTCACCTCCCATCCCACCCGCCTTAATCACCTCCTCCTTTCCCAATACAAAACCTTCATATTGCTTTATTTAACACCCTCTCAACATTTGTCTCTAGCTTGATAATAGAAGCTCCACCAAACCAATTGACCTAAAGTACCATACACTGCAACACCACTTTCTCACTCTAATTGAAATGAATGAAATATACTAGCTATATTACTTACAAGTGGCATGGCCCTCCTACGGTAACTAGAACACAAAGTTCTTCCACAAACAAGTCATCCATCATAAATAGAAGCGAAATACCCTTTCCTTCATAGGTAATTCACAACATAACCTCTTTCCATTTTCAACATTTTTTATATTTATTTGCCAACTTCCATTGTGATACCTCCCTTATACCAACTCTTCTTGAAGATCATACATGCATCCCTTCCTCACAGTAGCTTGACCATTTTGTCCTTGCCAAAATTTGAAAACATTATCACCAAGTCCTACACCAATCAAACCCTTGACCTTGATGATTGTCTAATGAGCTCTTCCAATTCCTATGACCTAATGTAGACCTCTTTCTAACATAGGCCTTTATGAAATTCACATAATTAAGCACATTTCCTTAATCTCAAAACTTTACACACATCACCCTCATCACTACGGTTACATCACCAACCTTCCCATTACAATTTTGCTCCATTAGCCTCTATTTCATTCTCTACAAACTTTATGCTAATATTTTGGTGAATTGGCTCCACCTTCTCCTTCTACACATCATTAGCCAAACATAAAATGGGTTCATTCAACATTAGCAAATGATCAATGATGTCATCACAATGCACAAGAATCTTCATTGGGTGAAATCTACTAGCAATCCTATCATTTTTGTTAAACTTGATATTTCTAAATCTTATGATAGCATTTCTTAGGAAACCTTACTACTTGCAATGCAATGTTTGGGCTTCAATCAATGGTGGCCCTTGCCAAATGCATTTCATTGTCAAAACTATATGATATGTTGTCCAAATGCATGGTCGAAAAACTACTTAGTTTCAACCTTCACATGGCCTACAACAAGGAGATCCTCTTTCCTCTTACCTCTTCAATATTGTTTGTAAACTACTTGATACTTGCCTAGATCACATCAAGCTAGCCAAACCCCTTCCTTAGATAGGAAACATCTAGAAATATATGAATGATACTATGCTTATCATTCAGCCTTCATTGGTAAATGCTCATATCCTCAAATAGGATTTTGATCTCTTCTTCTTGATCATCAACCTACAAATCAATTAAGTTAAATATGCAATCTATAATGTTGGTTGCCTACAAGGTCATTTCCAATGCATCCTTCACACCATTAGTGACATCTTCAAACAATTATTGGATACATATCTTGGAGCTCCACTTTTCATTTTCTCAGCCGAAAAATGCTTTTAGAACACTACTATGGAAACCCTTCAAATCCATTTATTTGACTAGAATGGATTGTACCTTTTCTCTGTCAGCCACCTACTTTGGCCTAATATGGTCCTCTAAGCTATTCCAATGTATGCAGTATCCACTATCTTACTAACTAAGGCTATCATGCATAACATTGATAATATTGAATGTTGTCTCATCTAGTTTAGGTTGGAGTCCATTGATAAGGTCTACCTTGTTTCTTGGAAGTGTGAAATCCATTCCAAAAATTGTAGAAATCTAGGGGTTACCTCATTTTACCATGTGGTTACACAAAGAATACACAACCACATCCTTGAATAGTTATCTTCTTGGCATCCACAACCAACATGATAAAACATCCTTATTGCCAAATACCAATCACTATGAAATGACCACATCATCCATGTCTCTTGGATTTTCATCTAAATCTATCTCATGACTTACCAATTTCTCATAAACCTTACTTGGACCTAGCCACCTTTGCCCATGTCTTTTGTTGATTGTAGATGAAGCATTGCTATGTTCCACCTTGCTTCATTACTTTGGCCTTATGCCTGTGAATGAATCCATCATGTTTGGGGGACCAACTTTAGGGCTCTTTACTCAATAGTTGCTTCCTTCATGCACAATTAACCTCTATTCCTTGATCCCATAGCATGTTTGCAACTCCACTCACTTTTGCACTGATGATGAACATGTAATCCCACTCTAATTTATTATGTAGAGTAATTACACTCCATTAGGGCCATTGAATTCTCCTCAGTATCGATATTATCATGTGACATTCATTGTTCTTTCAACCATGTCACTGCATTCTTGCACATGTGGCAAATCTCTGTTGGACCATGTATCCTAGTCTCTCTCTAGCTCATTCGCCACCAAAATTCCATTCTCACTTGGGGCATCATTAATCTTTACAGGTTTTATGGACTAGGCTAATGCATGTTCTAAAGGCCAGCCAATGAGTCCATGTCCCATTTTCTCAATCATTTCACGTACTTCACAATGATTTATATGATCATAAAAAATCTCCTTCATATCACTCAAGATATTACCTTTATGCTAGATAATGATGCCCTTTTGCATGGATGACACATCACTACTTAGTGGATGATCATTGCTAATGACTTTAGTAGTACCATAATTATATTTTATTTAAATAGGCTATTTGTATCCTATCCTCATGCTTTGCTCATACCATTCCCACCACCATTGCTTTTTAGTTCAAAAAGGGATCTACACTTTCCCATCCTACATTAAGACCTTCTACCCTACCAACATGAGCAAATAAATCATCTAACAAGGATTGACAAACATTACAAACATCCAAGCCTTAAAGGCTTGACCAACCTTGTTTGCCAAGGGATGATGAACTTTCTTCTTATTAGTCACTATTCCATTAGTTGGTCTTACTTCCAGTATCATCCACACCTAGAATGGCACTACCTTTACAATGGGTGACAAAATTATCTACAGCATGAAGGCTAACATTGTTCACATCATCAAATATCCTTAAATGGGGCAGAAAATTGCCAAGAGCATACCAACTAACTAAGAGATTGTGCAATGATTCTTCATCAAGGGACCTCAGACCACATCACACAAAGAGAATTATCAAGTTACAAGTCTCACTAAGACTTGGTAGTCCATAACTAAAGTGGTTTGCAAGTATGTTTTCTACCAACTCTTAGATTGGTTGATGGTTCGCCACCTATAAGTCCTTTGAAGCCCAAAAAATGGCCCTTCTCTTACTTCCTACAGCTATCCCTAACTAATGAAATGTCAATATGTGAGCATGAGGGGATCCTAGAAGTCCTCACTTGTAAGAAAGGCATGCAAGATGTTGATATTCCTCCTAAGGACAAGGATCATGTTTTCCAACATGTAGATGCTCTATTGCACCCTATCACTTTTAACCACTAACCTAAATTGGATCCAAGGCTTCTCCAAGTGATGGACTCCTCACAACTATCCTAGTGCAAACTAGAACATAAAAGTAGGTTCTAGCTATACAATGTCTTCAATGTTGACCTCCTTCTAGGGTCTAGCCTCCTCCAATTGCCATTTTTAGAACATTGATCCCATAGTTATTGTCACTTCCTCTCAAATCCTCTTGGTCCCTCATAAAATGTTGACCTTAATTGACTTGGCTGCACATTGTTTGACCACATGCCCTGCAATCATAGCCAATTCATCCTTGTTAGCACAACCCATAATCTTCTAACACCCAAAACCCAATTGTTATCACTAATGATCATGATGTTTTCCACCACAACAACCATTTCTTAGTCACCACCACTACTAATGCATCTACCCCTAGTGCCCTACAATTATCCTCTTTAACCTAGTCGCTACCCTACTGCTACCACCACCCTTGCCCAACCATGGCCTTGTCAACATTGAGCCTCAAACCATGAAGTTTTGAATCTTTAATAGTATGATGGAGCCTTTCAACTTTTACCAATCCACCCTTTCCATGAAAACGCTCCAAGATCTTGTGTTCTTTAAATACCAATAAAGCATGGCCTTGTGCTGAGTGACATGTTGCCTGATGAGAGATATTGTGACCTATAGTTGATCAATCTCTAGGATGGACCCAGCTTCAACCCATTTTCCTTTTCTTGGAACATCAATTCCTTAGTAGCAACTACTAACCTATTAACTATGAAGATACACCCATGGCTCTACATAGTATCTATTACCAACCACAACGAACCTAGCCCTATCTATGGCTACATTTTGTAGTTTTATGTTTAACACATGGCACCAATGGTTGGATTTATAGTTTAGGATTCCTTGAGCATTATTTGATTTGCACCTAATCACATTATAATCTGGTGATATGAGTAAGGGTCACCCTTGTTGTTGATCTGTTAAGTTTGTCCAACTAAAGCTCTACCTAGGTCCATGTTGCTCCTTTTTTGGTCCTTTAAGTTTGTTTAACTAAAGCTCTTCATAGGTCAACGTGGCTCTTCCTTTTTATGTAGTTTGTTTTTTTAAGTAATATTGCACTTTTAAGTATTTTTGAAATAAAAAAAAAAGAGAAACCTCAATGTCCACATTTATTCTATCATATATTTCATATTTCATATGGTTAATTAAAATGAGAGATTAAATTAACCATGGTTACAAAGGTCCACACTTGGTTCCCACGAGGGGAGTAAACTACATTACCAATGCCCTAGAAAAAGATGTAGATCCATTCTCTGCAACATGCATGTTATATATGAAAGCCATAGGTTCATAGTTTCACATTCATTAATTAGTAGGAAGGTTCTCATTCAAGGGACATGAGATGAATTTAAAATAAATTGATGGTAAAGGTGCCACGACTTTTTATTTGCAACATGGAGTATCATATGTTTGTAACCAAAAATGTTAGAAATCTGAAAATAGAGATTATGAATGGTTCTCCAAATGTTGCAAGAATTCTTTCCACTACAACATAAGGTGTGTGAATTTCTATATACATATTAATAAAACTTAATCTGATTTTTCTCTCTGTATTGAAGACTAAAGCTTTAATTGCAGTAGATATTTTATGTCAAGGTTACATTTTTGACTAGAGTTAAGGACGTAAATAAATAAGAAAACAAAAAGGCAAATATGTATATTTATAAATTAGGCCTCTTTGCAATAGACGTGATTCTGTAGGAGCTTGAGGCACTCATCATCTACCTCTTATCAAATTGATGAATAATATTATTTAATAAAATTGCATGAACCCTCATCTATTGATAAGTTTTTAAAATAGCTACATCATGCCTAAGTATTAAAATGAACTTTTACTATTCTTGGTAATATGGTCCAAGAACCATGGTGTCATTCCTTGTCCTAGTTGAAGCATTTAATGAATGTTGTATGTTTAAAACCCATGGTAACATTGTTGATTAATTTGGTCAAACAACGTATGTTTCTTGTAGATATTCAATTGTTTTAGCACATTGAAACATCTTAACTCTAGTGTTTGGATCCTCTAGATATGGTACCTAAGAAGTATGAACCAGAATATCATTCTTCAATAATAAATTAATGGAAGATACCAAAGGACAACATATTAGATAATTTTTATAGTCATGAAAGGTAAAATTGATTTGTTAAGAGGCACTCAATGTAACATTTTACCAAGTGAAATTATAAAATAAGGCTCCAAGAATAAGGGATACAAAACCTAAAAGTGGCCTCTTTTCTCATAAAGAAGTTGGTTTGCACTTCCATGAGTAGTACTTCATATATAAAGAGATGTGAGCCAAATAGACTTATTTTAGAGTCAAATGTTATCTAGGTTTGAAATATCCTTTTAAATAGAAGAACAAAGTTCAATATTAGAATAAAATTATTTGACATATGAATAATTTTGTGGAAAGGACAAGGAATAGAAATTATAGTAGGCTAGTAGAAACTACAAGTAGAAAATGGAATATCTCTCATTAGTTCAAGGTTCATCTTTCACGCCACCACATGGAGATGGTATAAAGCCTTTCAAATTTATAGTTTGCAAAAAAAGAAAATGGTGATATTATCGAACAACTAAACATTTTTACATTCAAGACATTAGATTGCAAAGATAAGGCCACAAAATTTATTGATTTAAAAGTATGAATTGTACCCATAGTATACATGGGGCAGCTCTAAATCCACCAAGGTTTCTCTCATAATTTGGCAAAAAGGGGATTCTTGCATCTTTAAAAAAATTATTTACGATCTATAAGCTATGATACAAACATAAAACTTGAAGTTGGAAAAGGAAAGCACTAAAATTTCTATAAGAATTTTACAACATTATATGAAAAACAAATCTTCTTTAGATTTTCAAAGAGCATATCATACTACCTTTAAAGAAAACAAAAGGATTACATCTTTACAAAGGAGACCTTAGGGTAATGTAGCTATAGATGATTTTCCAAACTTTGTCTTTCTTATACTTAATTGCATATTCCTCCATGAAGTATATATTTAGTGCATTTTACTCACTCTACAATAGATCCTCAATCTTAACTAATTTTGTGTATGGCTAGAGGCCACTTTGAGAGAAAAATACCATAGGTGCACTATGAACCTAGTAGCTATACAGATGGCTAGATGTACTTGATAATATAAATTGGTAACAAGATTTCATTTTTTATGCTTCTTGCCAAATCCATCAAATATCAGAATGGTAGAGCACTAATGCCAATGGTATTTAAATTTTCATTTACTTTTACAAGCTTAGGAAGTTTAAATTAGAATTTAGGAGTTCATATTATGAAAGAAGATGTTAAGGAGAATCTCCACCACATTCAACAATCTTTGCCTCACATTCAAATGAATTATACTATTAAATGTAGTTTTCTCATTGTTTTATTTCATATTGACCCTATCTAGTGAGGGCATTACATCAATGATGTTTTCAAATTTGTTCTAAATTATGTTGAGGATTCGTAACCATGCAAAAAATCCTTTGTGACTTTCTAGATGCAATAAAAATTTTTAATTTCTTTTCTTAAATTTTTTTGTTGGTGATGCTTCATGGAAACATCAAAAATAATCTTGTGTTCCTTAGTCTACCACTAAAGCTAAATATGTTGCTACTAACTTAGTGTGCAAAGAAGCTATATGACTTCAAAGGCTAATAGCTAAACTTAGCATCACTCAGACATTTATTACTATTGGTTGTGATAGTCAATGTACCATAAGTATGTCCTGGATCTTAAGTTTTCATGCTTGAATAAAGCACATTAAAAGTTAGTATCACTATCTATGGAAGAAAATTAAAAGCAAAGGATTTTTCTAAATAAAATATCTACTAAAGAAAATCCTACAAATGTACTCACCAAGTCAACACCTATTCAAAAGTTTCTCTAGTGTTAATCAAGTTTTGGTCTTCTTCATACCTAATTTCACACAATATTTTGGACTATTCTTCAAAGAAGATTTATATTTATGGGAGAGAATTGTAAGGTGGTTGAAGGTAAATCTACCTCGATTTTCACCATTGTCCACTAATATTCCTTGCCATTGTTATGCTATTATGTATTTATCCATTATCTTTTTCCTTTTATTAGTTCATGTACTAAAAATAAATAACCATATCCCTTTGATTTCAAGTTTAATTTTGTAATCCATGGCAATATAAAAGAAGCTTGAAGGTAGTATCCTTAATGAAATAATTACCCATGCATAAGTTATAGTCTTTCTCCATTGTATTCTTTAATTCTCTCTTGTTCTTTAATCTTTTTAAGTTATGTTGTTTTTAATAATCTAAGAACCAATTTCTGCTAGGGTTTTTCATCTTAAAGATATTCCCTAGAGTAACTCTTTATCTTTCCAATTTCTACTGTATTTTTTATTTTATCAAAAGTTATTACTATTTTTTATGAGAAACTAGGAATAACATATATAATGTTATATAATTTTTTAACAAGAAACACAACTAACTTGGTGGTTAGCACAGAGGTGGTTAACAATTATGTTTCATGAACAAAAGGTCATGAGTTTAACTCATAGCACTAAATTTTAAAATTAAATTATATTTTTAACTTTATAAAATTTTTAAATTTTAGTTTACCTAAGCCATGGTTTAGGAGAAACTTTAAACCTTGATATCTCCCAAACTATAAGTCTAATCAAAATGAAATTTCTATTGTTGAAATTGTCTCAATTAGTTCTACCTGTTGGACATAGTTTAGGGGTCCAAAAATTAAGTTGAATTCTTAGGATTTTGACCAAATTGACATTATTAAAGTGGCCAACGGGAAAAATTAGAGCTCATAAGAGATTCGCCTTCATTATAGTATGATTGCAAACTAGATGAATGTCATAAGGATTATAAATCTTAATTTTCCTATATCTAATGAGAAAGTTAGTAGGGTAAAAGACCTCATTATTATGTAACAAGTATCATTTTCTTTACCAACTCCTTGCTAATGACCCTTACTAGTTAAATAGTGGTGAGGGATCTTATGGATATCTTGACTTCCTTATGATCACTAATGATTAGGATTTAGACAAGAATATGCAATATTCACTTGTTGGGGCTTGGGTGTTATTGGGATGGCAAAAGTTAATAAAAGATAATATTCCTTAAGACTGGGTTGGGGTTTATTTCCTTATGAAGAAAATATGAAGGATTATTTAATTTTTTTTCTAGGTTAGCAGTTAGTAATTTGAAACATTAAACAACTAAAAATAAGTGTGTCATTATTAAGAAATGGATAAGAGTTACTTAGACCAATGTTACCCTTGTCTTATTGAAGTCTCCTGTAGGTGTTGTGGCTTGTTGAAGCATAGTTAAATTTCCTTAAAATATGGTTACTAATATCGATGGAAATCATTGAGAAGGCATCGTTTTTATTGGTATGGTTCATCTTAGATAGGATGTGCATTCTACAATCATTCATGATGCAACCAAGATGATGGCTCATTGTTCATCATTGGATTGTAGTGGCCCTTGATTTTGATTAATTTTAGGTCATGTTTTGCTCTTATATTAGTTGTAACATTTTGTTCCTAGATGTCATGGTAAACATCAAATATATGTAACATTCGATATTATGCATAATGAATGTGATAGGGAAAATGCAAAAGCAAATTAAAAAGAAATTATATTAATGTGGAAGCAATTTATCTAAGTAATGCTTTAAGGATTTCTTGGGGTTATCTTCCTTTACAATCTATCCCTTAGAGGCAATCTAGCATCACTACCATAGCTAAGCTTGTACTCAGCTAGAAAAGATAGCTAGTTACATTCTTCTCTTACTTTACCATGCACCTATTACTTGCCTTTATTGTTTTTACAACTCCATGTTAATATGCCATCTAATTTCCAAGTGTAAATACTATGTGTCAAACCCCCACAGGCTACCTTGAGAGACATGTCCATTATTACAATGTGCCATATTAGGTCTTATTACAATAATTACATCATTTGTTACAAAGCGACACTATCTTTGTTATACAACGACTCCATTTGGAAATGGATATGTGACATATATCAATTGGGATCAAGTTTTCTTTGGCTACAACAATTTTAAAAATGAATTGTCATGTGTATTTGGGACCATTTTTATGTATAATTTCCCATCAATTACATTAATTTAAATTTTCATAAAACATTATTTTTGAGTTTTCACACCCAATTTTCTTCATTTTCGTTAACGAGTTTTGTTCAAAAGTTCAACAAAATATCATCCTAAGGTTCCTTCTTTAGTTTTGAGAAAATAATTAATATTTACAACATTTCTCATGCACCCTATTTTGTTGTAATCCTTCATTTAGGAGGTAATGGGAAGTGTGTTGCTCAAGCTCTTCATGCTTCAACCAATCTTCTATCTTCCTAACAATCATCTTGGCGTTCACACTCTTCTTCATAAATAGATTTTCTTTATGTTACAACTAAGAACTTTAAAGTCATGTTTTATAAAATTTGAGAATGTTGTTAAGGTCATGTCACTTGGCTCAACTTATATGCTTTGCATTTTGGCTCTTTTATAACATTAATCATTAACAACATTTTTAGAAGTTCAATAATGAGATATTAATCTAATGGTAAGACTTTTGATTTAAAAGCTCAAAGTCATACCTTCCTGGTAAGTAATACTAAGTGAAATTCTAATAAGACTATTTATCTTAAAATGTACCTATATTAATAAAAGTGAAGGCCCCTTTTGAACTGCTAGGGCACATTTGAAGGCATGGAGAGTTTTACAATAAAAAAAATTTCTTCTATGAGCATGGTTAAAAGTTAAAAAAGTTTAAATTCTAGATGTTATTAAGAGTAATCTTTAGTTATGTGATCATATGCGTAGGCATACTTGAAATTAACTTATTCTATGAGTTAATTGTTATTCTCTCCTAGGAGACTCCAATAAAATTGGGATTAGTTATAAATGTTAAAGATCGTGAAGTGGTTATGAATTTTCTTTCACAAACATTTTTAATTATAATGTTAAAGATTTGAGCTACAGCTTAGATAATTATTAAAATTTAAAATTCTACTAAAGGCAGCCAATGTAATATCATAAATTTAATCCAAAATTTGATGCGATTGTTAAATATTCACCAAATCACAGCTTCCTAGAGTGGAGCCACAGCATTTAAATCGGTGCTCGGATTTTCTGCATCTTATCGTTTCTGGAGGAAGATGAAATGCATGTGGTTTGTCGCGTACGTTCTTCTCTCTGATATTGTCAGGCCAGAATTTTCGCGGAAATATTTGCACAGAATAACAGCAACTTTACCTTTACTTCTGCGGTTGTTTATAATGCCTTTGGAAAGAGCCAATTTTGCCCACATTGCTCAACGAAACGAATTCTCCGTCATCGTGGTCGTCGTCATCATCAAGTGCAAATGGGAATGTCTTGCTAAAACTCAAGTGAGGACAAGATCGTCTCCGGCTCATCTGCCTTGTTCTTATTTCAATTCCAGTGAATTTCTGCCAATCATTTAACCTTTTGTTCTGAATCCAACAAATCTACCTCAACAATCAGACATCAAAACGCGAAATGGATTTAAAAGGATGACATTGAAAATAGAGCATAAAATAGGAATACCTATATTAATCATCACTGAATTTTTACAACATGTGCGTCTACACTTGTACATTCAACATACATGATGACGATGATATCATGTAGATTCTTTGTTGAATGACGATGATATCATGTAGATTCTACAGGAGTTGGGTACAGCTCCTCTTTTGCTCTTGCTTCTTCTTAAGAAGTGATTAATTGGAGTTGAACAATTTTGAAGTATGAGGTCCTATGATTCAATAAATTAGATGTAAAAGTTTATTATCTTTCATTTATAATTTTAATTATTTCTTTGGCTAACAGGAATAACAATTTTGTTTTATTATCTAATATCAATTTGGCTTTTTGGTTGAACCAATTTTGCGACTTTATTGAAGTGGTTAAAAAGAGAAAAAATGAACAACAACATCCAAAGTACCTTAGTGAAACCATGGATTTTAAACCTTAATAGTATATTAGCCTTTAAGAAAATTTGATTTTGAACATTAGCTAAATTGGTTTTGCATGACAATGAAGTTTAAAAACTTATTAAGGAAATAGCCAAGAAAAATTAGGAGCCCTTGAAGATGAGTTGTATATGTTTCCTTTTCATGCTATAAGATAACTTTAAAATGTTGTAGCAAAAAACTTGTATGATTTGTTTTGTTTGCTCTTAGCAATTCTTGGTCAATTTGTAAAGTTTTGTTTATATTTTGTGAAAATGTAATATTTGTGTGTGTCTCTTCAAATGTAATAAAGCATTAGTTTTAATTGTTTAGTTTTTTATAATTACTGCTTTGGTTAATTGAGTTCAGGATTTTATATAGCAATTTTCCTAAATTAGTATGTAATTTCGCTGAAGTAAAAGGCACTTTAGTTTAAATGTAAACCAATTTCATTCTTAGCCAATATTGATTTTACTTAAGATACAACTCAAATTTTCTTTTCAATGAAACTTTGCTTAAGATTTCTAATTCATCAAAACTTCCATGTTTGCTTTTGTAACTTTGGATACTTTTGTATTTTAAACTAAGTGAAACTGACTACATAAAAATGCAAATTTGAGTTGCATCTTAAGTAAAATTGATAGTGATTAAGAATGAAATTGGTTTACATTTAAGCTAAATTTCTTTTCCCTAGTAAAATTGGTTTATTATTCAGCAAAATTGCTATAAAAAATAGCAAATTTAATGGACCAAACGAGTATATCTTTTGGAATAGCTTATCTAAACCTAAAACCTAAAGAAAATAAAATAGTTAAGACATTATACCAAATAAAATAGGGCTATTATTTTTTGATGAACCTATTATGTGTTATTTTATTCTATTCTTAAACTAAAATGTGATTATGGTTATTTGCCATATTTGATCTCATAAACTACAAGAGGCAACTCTGGGATAACTCTAATTATATCATGAGAATTTAGGTTATGAGAAAACTTAACAAAAAACTTGTTGATTAAGCAATTCATCAATATACATCTTTTGTAATAGTATCGTCCATATTCTGTAGTCATTCTTGATATCTCCTAGCCTTGTTATGAATCTCTTCTTCGTAATATATTCTTCTTTTTCTTCTTGGCTACATCCTTTTGACATCTACTTCTGCTTGTTACTCATGATAGGTCTAGTGGGGATTTTCCTAGTTGATTAGTTCTACATGAGCTAGGCCTTCCTGGGCCTCTTAGTGATCCATAGATTGACTTGTTATAGGTTACTACCTCAATCATAGCCTGTCTCATCTTTGTAGTCATCGTCTTTATCCATTGTAACCTTTTTAATAGTCTTCTCATCCATTTTAAGAAACTTGACCAGATTATGAATGGCTCGCCTTGGATCTTCTTGTCCTATTTAGGAAACTAGATCCTTCATCACTTCTTTCTCTTATGAATTACTTGGTGATTTTTTTGGTTATTGGATTTTCATTATAAATCTATGGAACATAATAGATCCTCTATTCCATTATACTTCTTGTTGCTGACTACTTATCTTACTTTGGATATGTATCTCCAATTTATTATAGTTTTGATTTTGGTTATCTTCTGTGCAACGCTTCATCCAATATCTTCTCTTATAATTCATTGATACTTGCCCATACTATCTTCTTTTATCTTTCTATTGTTCAGGATATCTTATTCTTTACTTTTTTATCACACTTCTTAGTAATCTA
>MNCI01037061.1:0-17408 GCA_015680685.1 Gnetum montanum | reverse complement strand
TGGGGATTTTATTCAATTATTAACCTGCAGTAGTAAATCTGTGTGGTATTTATAGTGAAAGATTTAGAATGTTTTTCACTACTCTTTTTGCTACCAAAGATATTGGTATTTGAACAATAAAAAATGGAATAAAGAAAAAACAAGGCTGAGTGATATAAGCCCAAGAGGAAAACCAAACATCAACAATAATAAGTATGAAAATGAAAATGATCATTTATTTCTCAACAAACTCTGACCTATGTCATCATTTAATATTCTACAAATAAATCCTAACAAAAACATGAAACTAAAATTGAAGTTTCTTGATTATCTCTATATGTAGATGGTGGGTTCTATTCATTAGAATCCAGTTTAGGCCCATTCTTTTACATCATTAATTTTTTTGTATCTCTGTGTAAACTGTTAGAGAATGAACATATGAATGTCCTATCAAAGTCACAAAACTTTCCAACAAGCTATGCTTATAAAAAAGAGATGCAAGAACTTATGAATGTCCTACGACAATCACTAAACTTTCTAACAAGCTACGTTCATAAATAAGACTAAGAGATGCAAGAAATTTTGTAGACTAAATTTGCAATGACACAAAGCAAATACTGATATACCATACCTACAATGGGATTCCAGTCACAAGTAGCCACCTTTAGCACCACTACCTTCAAAGATATTGGTATTTGAACAAGTTTTTGCCACAATTATTATTTGAACAAGTTTCTGCAACTATCTTTTTGTCACTGTCAAGTTTCAGCATATTGATTACCTCTCCCATTGCAGCTCCATACCCACTGTTGTGGTTCAAAACATAAAATGAGAACAACAAAAAATTAATTTGGCTTCTTTGGAAAATCATAAGATAATTATCATGCATATTGTTCTTTCCTTTGATTGAGGACACTTTTTTGTTGCATTACATGGGTTTACCTATTTCAGGATCAAGATCATTTCATTTACTCTACTACGAGTAACTTGCAAATCATTTCAATTATAGTATCAACTACAATGGTTAAGAGTTAGTGTTAAGAGAAAAGAAATAGCGTTATGGTTAATGGTTAGTTGTAGTAGAATTTATTTTAAACTATAAAAATTTTAAGGAAAAAAGTAATTAAAAAATAAAGAAATCATTATTTAAAGTATAAATATTAGTTTTAGGATAAATAAACTACTTTTTTAAAAAATAAAATTAAAAAATAAACAATAAAACAAGTAATAAGGATAAGGTAAAAAAGACAAAGACCAATAAGAAACAATAGCATAATGATAGTTTAGCACTATTTTTACAACATTGTTCAATTCTTTCCTATGATCCCTAGTTAGCACTTTCCCCTATTACAGTTGCAAATTTTCTATTATTGAGAATATTTTCTTCAAGTGAAAATAAGAGAACATAGGAAAACCTAGAAAAGTTAAAAATTGGAACTAAACAAGGATATTAAGAAGCAATTAGCACACTCACCAAATCATCCATAGGTTTTTGGTATAGACTTCTTTGCCATCTTTGAGGATTTTATTTGATTGTTAACATGTAGTGGTAAATCTGCATTTATTAATTGGTTTAAGACAGTGGTATTTAAAATTAAAGATTTTTTTGAATTGGACTTGAAATAATCTTTATTTTTTTTGGATGAAATTCTGTTATACATTGTCTATCAAAGAACATGATTGTAGTGGTCATTTTTAAAATACATTTTTGTTTTATGTTTTTTTTTTAATCTTCTTTGTAAATAATATTTTGAATCTTTATAACAAGCGTATAAGATCAATGTCATCAGAAGAAGATTTCCTTTCTAAATAGTAAGAAGAGCATGGAGAAAAATTAGAATATCAATTATTAAAAAAGGATTTTCCAAAAAAGTTATAGACTATAGTAAATGTTAAAGGAAAATATTCTAGAGGTATGTATAGTAGTTTAGGAATCAAATCATGGATTTGTCCTTATTGCAACATAAATAGAAGTAGTTCTATTGCACGTGTTAGATATCACTTACTTGGAATTGGGGAAAAAGAGCAAATTTTGGTGTGTAAAAAATACCAAAATCTAAAAAAGAAGATCTCATTAAGAAATTCAAGCATTTTGATGCCATGTCCACCATCAAGAGTACAAATACACATACAAATGTCAGTAATTCAATGTAAAATACTAATTTAGAAAAAATGTTTGATTCTTCAAATAAAAAAAATGTGGATGTAGCTATACCAAGAGTTTTCTATGCATGTGGCATGCCTTTTAACATTGCTAGGTCTCCTTATTTAAAACAAGCCATACAAATGATAAATTCTGCTTCAAAAGGGTATGTGCCACCTTGTTATGGAAAAATTAGAACAACACTTTTAACTGAAGAAAAAGCTAGAGTTGAAGCAAATGTAAGAAGCATAAAGGATAGTTGGTTTACTACATGTGTTTCTTTTTTATTAGATGGGTGAACAGATATTACCAATAAACCACTTATTAATATCCTTGCATCATCTCCAAAGGTGTTATTTTTATCAAGTTACATGACACTTCAGGAAATGTTAAAAATATTGTTTATTTAATTGAATAATTTTGTGATGCTATAAATACAATAGGAAGAGATAATATTGTGCAAATTATCATAGAGAGTGCTTCAAATAATGTTTTTGCAGGAGAGATGATAGATGATGAATACTCAAATATCTTTTGGACTCCTTGTGCAACACATTGCTTGAATCTATTATTAAAATATATTTATGTTGGTGTTAACTGGATATCTGAAGTTGTAGAAAATGGTAAAAAAATTCAACAATTTATCAGTAATCATTCATTGTCACAAGCCATCTACAGAAAGTACTCTTCTTTACAGTTATTAAAATATGTATAAACTAGTTTTTCCTCACAATTTATTATGATTGAACATTTTTAAAGTGAAACAGTCTCTTTGGGAAATGGTAATTTCAGTAGATTGGGAAAGGTGGAAAAATTCATCAAGTATTAATTCAAGTTTATGTAAAGAAATTGTTGATCTTATTGTTGGAGGTAGGGAAAAATTATTTTGGAAACAAGTTAAAGCTACTTTAAAAAAATTTTATCCCATCTATGAGGTTTTGAGACTTTGCGATAGTAATTCTCCATCCATGGGAGAAATCTTTAAAAAATGGATCAAATGAAAGAATCATTGTTTCAAATTTTACAAAATGATTCATTTTCTTTTGATCAGCATACAAAGGATTTAATATGGGAATGTAGTGAAAAGAGATAGAGGATGTTTCATTCTTCCCTTCATTTTATTGGGTTTCTTCTTAATCCAAAATGGTTTCATAAAAAGCCATGGATAGATGAGGAAGTTAAGAAAGATTGTAAAACTTATATTGATCGATGTTTTTCAAGTAGAGAAGATCATGTAAAGATAGAGAAAGAATATGGAATTTATATCAAATCAAAGAGAGATTTTGCACATCATGATTGTGCATATGATCATGAAACATTAGATGCTTTTACATTTTGGAATCAGTATGGAACTCAAACTCCATTACTGAAGGAGGTAGCAATTCGTGTTTTATATGAAGTAAGTTTTCTTTTTTAAATTTTACTTGAAAGATATTTATAAATATTTTTTTGTGAATTGAATCTTTAATGACATTAATCTTTTCTTTCTTCATGTTTGCTACCTCTCTTTAATTTTTGATGTTTCCTTTATTTGAGCTAAAATAGCATATTTCTATCTTATTTTTAATAAAGGTTTTTTCACTCTTATTTATTATGCAAGAAGATAATCAAAATCCTCATGCTTATGTAACAAAGATTTTTTAGCAGAATCTTGTTATTAAGTTTTCAATTTAATTCTTTTCTGTATTATAGGTTTCCAGTGCACCAGCATGTGAAAGAAATTGGAGTGAATATGCATTTATTTACTCAAAAAAATGCAAAAGACTAGGCATTACAAAGGCTGAAGATTTAGTTTTTGTTCATTAAATATTAGGTTATTATCTCAATCTTCTCAAGATTACAAAATGGGTCCTCATCAAATGTGGGATTATGGAGGATCTATGGATGATGGAGATAATGAACTTCCTATGGAAGTTCTAGATTCTAATTATGAAAACATGTTTAATTATGAAAATATGTTTGATGGTAAAAATAAAAAACGTATGAAAAATAATAGTAACAATATGGTATAAACAATATTAAGTATGTTACAAGTTTAACATGCTAATGTATTGGACTTAATATGTTATGTACTCATTTAAAAAATTTTATTTATCAATGACCAAAATTGTTCTTAATATATATTTTTGTTTTTTTACTAATTTTTTTTCAAAAAATATTTATTTTTTAAATAAATTCTTTTTCAACTTCTATCTAGGTTTATTGATGGGTAATTGTTCTTAGATACTAATAAATAAAAATATTGTAAATTTTTATATATAAAAATCATTGTATTGTATTGCATTTTAAATTGTTATTATATGAACAAAGAAATATTCACATAATTTTATTAAAATATAAAAATTCGTAAAGTTACTAATTTTTTTTCGGAAAAGGTTGAGAGAATTTATATTCCAAAAAAAAGCAGCTATAAAGTTGTACAGTGTAGGCCAAGGTCGTTGGCCCCACGCTAGGCAAGAAAAAATAGTTAAAAGGTGAACATACTCGAAAGATGCTCCCCGCCCCCATGAGGCACCACCCCCTTCCACCATGGCTACCTTCTGGGGGAATTATCTCTGGAATGTGGGTTCTCAATGACAAGGTGCATGCTAGGAGCTGGTCACCCTATCTTGGTTGTTAGATTGCGTCGGTGTTCCCTGATTATCTAATCAATGCCCATCAGATGGTCCTTGGGGATGCCTTTAATCTAGAGCAGCACTTGGGTTGGCGATTGCGTAGGGGAGGTTGGTTGTTGCCCCCCTGTGTTACTAGTGGTATCATCATTTATTACTAGCAGCTCCTTCTCCAGGGTTTGTCGCTATTGGTCACATTCCTGGGGGGTCACTGCACTATTTCTAGTAGTCCCCACACTGGAAACCCTCCTCTTATGCTTGTACTATTGCCTTGCCTCTTCTAGGGTGGTAACAAGTGGCTTGAGGTGGGCGTGCAAATTCATGCCAACGGTGATTTCATGCAAGATTTTTTGGACCCTGCCAGACAGCACCGTCATGTGAGGAAGTACCACTGCTTTGAAGATGTAGTCGTTTCTGGCCCGCCATAGGATCCATAGTGCCGCCAAGGTCGATGAATTGACAGAGAATTCTGGGGAATGAAAGCCTTTCGTTTGTCGTAGTTTCCTGGTTACTTGGCACTCATGCATGAAGTGCTTAAGTGTTTCTGTGTGGTGGTTGCACAACAGGCAATGGGTATTGATTTCCAGGCTGTACATCTATAGTAAGGCCAGGACGGGGAGGGCATGGTGCAGGATCAGCCACCTAAACATTTTGATTTTCTCTGGGAGCATGCCCTTCCATAGCCGCATCCAGCGTGGATCGGTTGCAAACTGTTTCTGGAGGAGCTTCCAAGGATGCAGAGAGATCTCATCTTTGTGGCCCAGCGAATGTAAAGTCACTAATTGATTCTATATTACCAGATAGTTTCTTTTTCGCAACTGACTTGCGTGGACGTTGCCTTCATGTTGCCTTGTTTCCATTTCCATTAACTACTTGTTGGATGATTTATTTAGTAGCAGAGTAAAGATGCCTAGCCATAAAGCTTAGAGAGGCATGGGCAAAGTTAGAGCAGCTGCATGATGCCAATAGGGGTGTTGCCATGGAGGTTGACCATAAGCGAGTTGAAGAGACATTGATCATCACAGTCTACATTATCATCGAGGGAGACTGCCAGAATATCACAGTATCACAGGTAGAATTCAATGTGGTCATCTTGTCGATCGTTAAACCCGATTCTGCACTGGAAGCTGCCATTGATGATGTTGGTGGTGAGGCCATAGCTAGGAAACCATTTCCCTACTGCATTGTTAGCCGTAGGAGTCCATNCATCGTTAGCCGTAGGAGTCCAGTCGCTGATCATAATGTCATGGCAGGATGGCTTCAAACATTGCGGAGTCATCCAGAAGAAGATGACCGTCTTGAACGACACAACAGGGTCTGTGGCAACCAAGTCAGGATTGCTGAGTAGGTCCAGAGCTAGAGCTTTACTAGTGAGTGTAGTGGTAGTTCCATGATAGCTCTTAGTGCTTCTGGCCCTCCACAAACTGATATCTCATTGTATTACAGTAATCGAGGCCGGTGTATGGGTTGACCTACGCATCCGGCCAGCCACCTGATCACATTAAACAAATGCTCTCAAAACATATATTAGTTTACAGATTTACACATGCTAATAGAAGCTCGCTAAATATAATAGTAACAGATAGCAAGGGTGCAAGTTAGAGAATGAAAATACATACAGGTAGCAGTGGTTTGGTGGGTAGTCTGGCCAAGAAAAGCAACAAGCTCCCTCTGTTTGGTTTCAACGTCTCCCCATGTGTCCAATTTTAGGAAGTATTTGGTAGCATCGATGAAGGTAGAGTAACTGTAGAAGTTGCTAGTAGGGCATGCTGGGTCGTTGTGGAGAATAGCATTACATTGAATGCCTCCTCCGTGATGATATGGGAGACTCTGTACTCCCCATCAGAAACCACCATAGTTAACACCATGGCCAAAGCCAAACTAGCAATTGCAATCTGCACCATTGTAGGCCATTGCACCTTTTTGGCAGTGCCATTCTTTACCATCCTTCAGAAGATTAACCAGCAACTGCAATCCGCACCATTGCAGGCCAATGCACCTTTTTGTCACTGCCATTCTTTGTCATCCTTAAGAAGATCAAAATATATTGGTATGTTTGTTCATGGAGTTCCACTCAATCTCTATCTCTATTTATAGGCATTCAATTGGAGTGCAGTGTTTATGCATGTGACAGAACAGGCGTCGCCCATGTTGTAGATAACGTGATTCATCGCATCTGGGAAGAGTGTGAATTTGACAAGAATCTGGTGTGAATTTGATGGGAAACTGGTCCAGTTAGAAACAGCGAGAAGGGTAGTTTTGAAAAGCAGATTATTTATTTTTGTGAAAATGGTAGATTGCTTTGATGTACAGACAATCTTGCACTAACACACCTCCCAAAAGGTGCTGGAGGCATGCAAAGATTTTGTTAGGCTACATGATCATCTGTCCTGGGCCTCAATGCAATATTTACCTATGGAGTAGACAAAAGTTGGTCTTAGTGATCCAAAGGTACCCAATAAAAAGATAACACTTATGTTTAGGACATCACTATCACATCTTTTACCTATTGTATAGATAAAGGTTCTTCTACTAACCCAAAGTTTCCATATCATTAAAAAACACCCTATCTTAAACATTAACTATGATAAAACGAAATAAGCATTCACGCTTCGTCCATGTCATGAAGAACATAATCCTGTACCACCACTAACATGCTACTAACGTTGCAAATTTTATTTAGCCTTCCAAAGGGCAAACGTCCCATTATCCTGTTTACAGCAAAAAGTTGGTGCACAGTGATAAACTCATCTCTCTGAAAAACACTTTCCAAATTTCAATCCACGATTACTTCTCCAAATTATATCCCATAATCTTACAACTTAAATAGGATTGTTGACACCACGTATCTCATACTTAAAGCTTGAACATTGTAATATCCAAAGTCCTCAACGGTTACATTGTATAAAGTAGTTTAATTATTTAATTTATATCATTTGATTCTGTATTTTCAAAGATTCTAATTGCTACGATTGAATTTATTTATTATTTTATGTATTTATCTGTTGATGCCAAAATATGGATCACATGGTAATACCCTGGCAAAACTTGTTTTAACAAACTATTGCCTAGAGTGCCTCTCAAATGGATATGAAACCTCCAATAGTCTCATCTGGTAAGGACAATGTAATGGTTTAATGATGCTAATAATTTTAAAAGAGTACAATTTTAAAATTAAACTTAGTAACTAAATGATAAAAATGATAGATCACCAAAGCTGCTTATGGGACTTTTGGGATAGAATCTAGGCTGTTTTGCAAAGTAAACTTTACGACAGTAAACATGGCAAAATTTTCTTTCCCACGGCCGATAGTACAATATGGGCCAAAATTCCACTGCAGCAAAGGGATGCTTTAAGGAATACTCTTCCACTGACACCATTCCCGCGGGCTGCTCCAGGCCATGTCCCTAACAGCTTTGCAGTCGCTGCAACTTTCTGTTTCTTCTTTTGGTCTGTGTGGATGACGAACCTGCCATGCATGCCATCTTTTCCCACAAAACACCTGCATAACACAAATTGCAGATTCTCTGCAACACGGGGCCTAGTCTGAAATAACAGCCTAAAAAAAATGGTTTTTAAATTCAAGCTCTCAAACAACGTCAGACATTACGGTGGTTGCCGAAGGTTGAGATTGCCAATTCTGCGGTTTCCATTAACGTCCATGGTCATGTTTCCATGTTCAGGCATTCTTTCCATAGATGAACTTATAGGTTGGATTCTATATGATCGTTGCTGTTCTTAGGCAGTACCACAGATTTTCTCACCGCCATAAACACAATTAATTTGAAGTACCGATTTCACACAAATCCTCACAGATAAAATTAAACCAACCAGCCTAATTCCCTCAAAACAAAATAATAATTAACCTATGATCTGAATTCTTATGTTTTTTTCTTTTTTTTTCTTAACAAAAGAGAAAACTCCGTTCATAATAGTTGAGAATGGCTGAATGCATAAAAGGCTTACTATTTTAACAGGCTACGTGTCCTGTAGGAGGTGAATCCACCAACCGCAAATGTTGGCTATGGAATCTTTGTATTTCATATGGTCAAAGCAATTTTTATCATATCAAGGAAGCATCACTTAAATCATATTTATTTAATGATTTAGCCTATGTGAAAAATGGAAAGGCAAAGGGGACACACACGGGAAAAAGAATGGAAAGTTCTCTCCACATTTAACGGAGGACTCTGAAAACCAGTCACAAGCCCTATAGTGGAAGTTGAATTTTTATCATGAATGAATTGTTATGGAAGCTTTGATTTAGTTTACCTTTAATGTTGGATGGTGTGTGTTTTTTTAAGTTTTTAGCTAATTAACTGCTAGCTTTGGCAGGGTGCCACGGACTTGGTTCTTCCTTCGTTTGTCTTTTATTTTTGTCTTGCTTTTTGAGAGAAAAAGGTGGTGGGTGAATTTTTTATTTTTGGTGGGGAGTTCACTTGTGATTTTGTAATCTTGACTTTACTGCCTTGGATTGGTTATTATTTTTTATATCTTTTCAAGATTTATGCATGTCATGGCAAGCATGAAGTCATGCAGAGTGTTTAATTTCTCCTTCCAATTCCGACACACTCACAACAGCATCATCTTGTTTCAAGAATTTTGAAGTATTGATAATGTCTGTTCCTGCAGTGACCGGGATCCTGTGCACATAGTTCGGTGTTGTTTATCCACATACATCCTTTTTCAACCACTCAAAAACTGATAATTAAATTGAAAGAAAAGAAAAGAAAAAGATTTTGAGGAATGCTTGCTGTTAGATTTAATGGCCAATATCATATAGGTGAACCCATTTAAGATGAGAAAATACTCCACCCTCAAAATTATGAATTACAAATATTAATTGTAGATACAAGTAATGTTGAAATTATTGTTAGGCAAAAATTAAAATTGCTAAGTTACATTTTTTTTCTTTTAAGTTCTATTTGAAAACACGTTGGTGAAGAAAACTAATAGGTTGCCTTATAACCTTTAATATAATATATAGCCTCTTTCCTAATCAACACAATAATTCAGCTTGTTGCAAAGTTGTTGCTTGCAATTTCAATGTCTATATCTCGTTTTCTTTAATATTTTTTTAATGTGTAGAGATGTTAATAATCTTGGCCCCATAAGGGCATAGGCAATGTTGATATCAACATTATCTTGAACTACTTGTCATTTTTAGAAATGCTTTCACTTTATAAGGTAAGGATCATAGCAATAAATTCAACCTTTCTATGATACCAATTTGTTAATTTACACTTTAATTAACTAAACATTAAGAATAACAAGTAGCAACAAAAATAGAGATTCAATCATGACTTCAAAAAAATATACCATGAATACAAGAGATTATCCTATGGAAACCATATGAAAACCCAAACAATTGCACTATATTCTAGTAAGCCTTAATTCTAACCAAGTGTTACAAGAAAAGAAAATAAATTTAATGGCTTAATGTCTTAAGGATTTGATGTCTTTTTTACCTACTTTTAGTAATCATATAAGGAACTACTTATATAGTGAATATAATGCCTTGCTTGAATAACTCCAAATTATGAAGTTACAATTCATAATTATCAATGGCAATTTGTAGAAACCTGCTACAAACATGTATAATTTCAAGTTACTAAATTGAAAATTAAAAATTAAAAATTGAAAGGCTTTATTCTATTTTAAATACATCTTAAAAGGATTATAACATCAAAGAAGCTTTTACAAGCTTTTAACATGTTTTTGATGGGTTTGAAAACCTAATTAAGGAACTCCCTCAAGTTTGAAAATTCTAACTTAAAAAGTTGTACCAATTCTTTAGTTTGAAAGCCATATTTAAGTCTTAATAAATTAAAAAAAATAAGCAAGACAAACATGTTCTTCATCCTCCAGTACTACCTCTACTCAAAATCTACATATTAGCTAATAAGGACCCATAGGAGTATGATTACAACATTGATTCACTATGCAATTGCAATTGACATATAAATAGGCATTTGTGTTGATGAACATCCTTTGACCTAATGTGAAATTTTTTTTTCTCCTAGCTATTTCCACATGCTCTTAAGATCTCTTTCATATCATTTTTTTAAATTCCTTATGTTTCATATTTAAACCTTTGTCTTGAATCTTCTATGTCTGAAGCTATTTTTCCCTTCATTAAATCATCCTTTATGTTGAGTTGTATTATAATTAATTTAATGGACTCTAAGGGTTTCAAGTGCATACTTGTGTACCATTTATTTTGCATTTTATTTTTTACTAAGAGGTTTTGAATAATACTAGATTCATCATTACTCATAATTGATTTCTTAAGGATTAGAGAGGGAACAAATAACATTACAGTTAATTAAAACAAAAATACTTAGTTTTTTTCTAATAGCAATATGTAGTGGATAATACTTGGTTCTAAATAATAAAAATTAAAAGAAAATTTTAATTGTAAAAGATATAACTATTATTTTAAGGCAAAGTAACATGGTTATTAGAAAAAACATATAAAACATAGAAGATGGGATAAATAAAGAAATGACAAGGAATGGAAGGAAAAAAACAACAATATCATCACATCTCAAGCCTAATTAAACTTAACTTGTTACATATAAGTCATCAAGCTTCTTAACGAAGACATATTATCATTACTCATAATCATTGAATATACTAAGAAATACATAAAATTATTACTAAACATTAAAAAAATATGAAAATATACAGAAAAATTAAATTAAAAAAATTAAAAAAAATTCTAGATTGTTTGATTTTTTTTAGGATAGATCACTAAGCCAAGTGGGTAAACTAGCCTCTTTCTTAATTAACATTATTGGTATGAATTGTAATTTCATGAACCTCCCTAATTTTTCTATCTACATAGTTTTCTATTACACAAATAAAAAAACTGTTACTACTATGTATTAACCATCTATGATTTTTAGAGTAGTTATCATTTTTACATGTTTTACATGAGGTAAGTTAGATTATCGATTAAATTATATATCTTTCAAGTATTTTTTTTCAATCTAAGAAAGAAAGCTCTAACAGATCAAAGAGTTCTTCAAGCTACAAAATCTTGACTTTCTTGATATGTTTCTTTTCAAAAAAATGTTTGGAAGTGGAATGGATAATCTACTTATGAACTGCAAAATGCTTATAAAACATTAAGGTAGCTACAATAGATTGTATTTCTAGTTTCTTTTACCAATAAGATTGACATCCCTTACATGAGATTATTTGAAGTCAAAGTTATTATGCAAAGAATGGTAGCTAAGGATAACCTTTACAACGAAGGTGTTATAGTAAAAAATAATTACACCTTTTTTTCTCACATGTGCCAAAGATAATAAATCATTTATTCTATCAATGTTCTTTTGTGAATTCATTCTAATCATATTTTCAATGGGCCACACTACATGCTTAATTATCTTCATAGGATATAGTTAATTTCACTAAGATGTGACATTGAAGAGAACTGCATAAAGATAGATCTTATGTTTTAGAAGCCTCACCATTGTGTGTTTGGTATGCATTATAGAAATAAGAAAGCACGCTGCTTTTTTAGATGCAATGTGTACCAAAACTAGTGTAGACAAAAGCCTTAATGTTGTTGTGAGACTTAGCATATTATAGAAGAAAATTTAATAACAAACCATTGATAAATATATTTCCTCACATTGTTTTTGGTTTCTTCCTCTTATTTCTACTAATGTATTTTCATTGCATTTTCTAGTTATTAATAAGAAAGCCTTTAGAAAGAAGTCAAATCCATGAGGATACTTTTGAATGAGGCAAAGGACTAATCCTTTTGTTACCTCAAAGGGGAAGTTTATTAAAGATTAGTTTTAAGAATGAAAACTTACAAGGAAATCCTCAAAATCATTGGGATTTTCTTTTTTGCTATTGTTTTAAAGCTTCTTTATTGATGATGATTTAAACTAGTGAGTAGGTTTAGATTAGGAGAAGTTGTTTAAGCAAAGTTGGACAAAGTTATGATGTCAAATAGAGAAAAACTAGATGATGGATTCCTATTGGGATGATTGATTAAACAAGTGATCTTAGGTAGGGAATTTAACTAAAATTAGACTAAAGGGATGCAAGTGGATCCTTACCAAAGAAGGAATAGGCCTCACATGCCCTTGCATACCTTCATCATAAGGAGTCCATGGGCCCCACAAATGATGAATGGTCTTGTTAAATTAAATCCCATACTCATAAACAATTGTTCAAGGGTTATATGACTTGGAAATAGACTAAACAACTTCCCATGGCATGAAGTAGTAAGATGGTAAATGATGAATGAATAAATGGTAGACAGAGAGGATGTAAAAGAGATCATTGGCATTTTAGTTACATAAGGCTGTTGGTGATATTTATGATTAAGATGATCCAATACCAATTCGTCCCAAGTCAAGACCAACTCCATACCACTTTTAGTGACCTCGCATTAACATATGTTCCCTTCACATCAATTAAAAGTCTAGGACAACAAAAGGACATCCATCACTCTAAGAGAAGAAGAAAGGAGAAGAAGGAAGTAGAGATGGCCATATTTAGAGAAGTGCCTTTAGGCATGGGTAACATGTGTTTCTAGCTCCATAACGACTGCTTGTAGCCTATTATTTAGTCTAAGGGATGTGATTTGAATTCTCATATTATTTTTTTTCATAGAAATCACACCATGCAAAGACATGCTTTCTATTATGGTTAACAATAGGAGTGATGGTATACCAATGGAGCATCATAGATCTTTAAGAGTGATGCTGAGAGAAATTATATTAAATCCCCTTGAGGTCACCCCCTATTCCATTTCCACTTGGTTCTTTCCTAGTTTTTTGGGTATCAAGATCATTAATTACTTTTTATGTTTTGATGTGAAAGAACCTTGTACTTCTAAGACACTGATTTCTCATGGAGCAAATGGAATCGGTGGATGTTGTGATCTCACTAGTTGATACCATCAGAAAATTGACAGAGTGTTTGCAGATTACATAATCCAAAGACAAAAATTGGTCCTTTATTAGGTAGTCATAATAGTGATAGTTGCCTTTAATACTTTTTCAAATTCATGGTAACAATAACCAAATCCAATATTTTCTATAAAACTTAATGAAATTAATGAAAATAAGAACAAAAAGAAAAAGAAAAGGAAAATTATATATAAATAAATAAGAAAATATGCAAGAAAATGATAAACATACAAAGAACAATGTAAAACAAAAGGTGAAAAATTACTGAACCTCATTAAGGTATCATATTTGGATGGCCATCTTCCCCATGACTATGTTGAGAAAAGAAGATCCGAAAAATAGAGTGAGCATGTGTTGGTGCAAAGGTGTTGTTGTTGTTGGTTACTTTGGATTCCATGAATAGCTTAACTTATTGTATGTTGACTGACAATCATTTGTGAGGCTTGATTAGCAGTAGATGATCATGGATCTATAAGGAATAGTTACATATATGATTTGAGGCCCTTTCCATGATGTTTTAAATTTAGTGCATTACAACACATGTATGGGAGTCTAGTAAAAAAACTTATTACCCAATTGAAATGTAACTCTTCTTATTAGTGCATCATTGTGGTGTTTGGAATGTACCTTGTGTACTTTGCTCATCATTAATGTTACTTTTCAATTCTCATCTAACACATTAATTGTCATTATTTGTTCTTTTTATGCTAGATTAATGTTAAGGTCAAGCTCACAGACTATTGCAAGTGTAAGGAGTTTAGCTTGGATTGGAAGTTTTGATAACTTTCTATACACTAACTCATAGGAAGAGTAGCCTATAGGAAGTCTCCAAGTTGACTGGTATGTCCAAAGAGCATTGTTAAGTTTGGTACTCCAGTCCTTCCTATATTTACTGATTTTTCATGTTAAGATCCTAGTGATCTCTGAATTGATAACTTTGGCTTGACCAGTATCTTGGAGGTGATAGGGGGTTGTGAGTTTATGTTGCACCCCTAAGAATTACATGAGTTTGTAAAAAGTAGTTCTTGTGAAGTGGGTCCCATTGTCAAAAATGAGTGTTGTTGGAATACCAAACTTGTTTACCACTTGTTTTTATACAAACTATGCTACAATAGTGGATGTACAATCTAATACTACTACAACTTTGGCCTACTTTGTGTAGTACTCAATAGCAATAATAATGTAAGCCTTCCCATTTGACATGGAAGTGATGGATCCCATGAAGTTGATGCTCCATAGATTAGAAGGCTCTAGTGGTTAGATCTACTATTGAAGCCCTTCCATCTAGACTATCATTTCTCCATCCCTTTAACAACACTTGCACAAGTAGGAGAAACAATGAGCATCCCTAAAGATCATTGGCAAAAAATACCTGGCCATGAGGATCTTTGTAGCCTTCTGCCTTCTTGTGTAGTGGTCCCCATAAGGACCTTCATGAGCATCTTGAAGTGTCTGTAATTGATTAGTATCTAGTACATACCATATAAATAGGCCATCAGTATAGAGCTTGTGAAGGTTACCCTAAGTTTCTAGATATTTCTTGGTAGGGTGAAAAACTATTGTTTCTTCTTATTATCCCATTTGGGTAGAGTTTCTCCTATGACAAGATAGGAGAGGAAATCATTATCCCAATGTATACCCCTAGCCTCTTCAACATTAATGGATCTAGCAAAGAGGAGTTCAGTTGAAAACTAATCAAATAAGGACACATCATCCTCTTTGTTATCCCATCGTAATCAAGATAAGTGACTAACAACCAAGTTCTCAATTTCCTTTTTTTCCACCATTGTAAGATCGAACTCTTGCAAAATCACTAGCCACCATATGATACAGGGACTTACTACTAGCTTGTTGATTTTGAAATGGATGGCATTGTGATCAATTTGTACAAAGATTTTGTATCCAAGCACATAGTGCCTAAATTTCTCTAGGGCATACACCACCATCATGAGCTCTTTCTTAGTAGTGGTGTAATTTAATTGTGAATCCATAATACTGCTACTTACATGATGGATGTAATATAGACATTTTTTATCATCTAGTTCTATAAGCACTACCCCTAATGTATAGTCGGATGCATCCATCATTATGTGAAATTGTCTAGACTCATCTAGAGCATGTTGAATGGGCATTTGAGCTTTTTCTTGAACTATTGGAATGCTTATTTACATTCCTTGGTTTAGTTAAAAGGTGCATTCTTCTATATAAGATCACTAGCGAATTAGCGATCTTGGAAAAATTCTTGATGAAGCATCTATAGTAACCATTATGTTGAAGGAATGAGCTCACATCTTTTACAATTTGATGTTGTCTTGTAATTTCTTGGATCACTCATACTTTCTCCAAGTCCCCCCTAATCCCTTTTTTTGAAATGTGATGCTCTAGAACAATGTCTTCCTAGACCATTAAGGGGCTTTTCTACCAATTGAGTTGTAAGTTCTACATAGTGCTTTAACACGTACTCTTGACTATCCAAGGCTTACTCAAAGTTGGTATCATAGGTGAATAATTCATCCATGAAGACCTCCATATCACTACTAATCTACTATTGAAAAATGCTAAGTATGAGCCATTGGAAAGTTGCATGGGCATTGCATAATTCAAAGGACATCTTTTTATATGTAAAAGTTCACTAAGAAATTGTGAATGTTGTCTTTGCCTAATGTTTTGGTGCTATTTAGATTTTATTATAGCCACTACAACTATCTAAAAGAATATAGTAGTTATGCCTTGCAATTATATTCAACACCTAGTCCACAAATGATAATGAGAAATGATCTTTAAATGCTACCATATTCAACAGTCAAAAGTCTATGTAGAATTTCATTACCCTTATTTCTTTGGTACAATCATGAGTGGGGTCACCCACTTACTATCTGCTACAAGATAGATGAATCCTACCTTAAGAAGTTGTTCTACTTCATTCTAATAACTAACTTAAGATTAAGATTCAATATCCTCTAGGGCTACCTTCTTGGCTTGATAGAGGGGTTTGTATAAATTTGATGCTAGCATATCCTTGGATCTATCCCTATCATCTCATGATATAACCATGTAAAGGTTGTTGTCCATTTGTTTACTACTTTTAGAAGCTTCTTTCTCTAGTCTTGGGTAAGATTAACATTGATTAGTATTGATTTATCATTATTAAGATAAGAAAATTCTAATGTTGTTGGTAAAACCTTAAGTTCAAGGCGCTCCTACTTGGAATCATCTAGGACTTCCAACTTCCCTAAATTAAAATCTTCATTTTTATGGAAAATTTAGTATTATATATATTCTAGTCCATCCAAATTATCTATGTAGGTGCTTGTAAGAAATTCCATTAGTTCCATGCATATTGTTAATTCAAAGTGATTCTCTAATGTTAGCCATTGGGTACCTTCTTGTTTTATGGATTCCACATATAAGCACCTTTGAATACTTTTTGTTTTGGCACACTAATTGCATGCTTAGATAGATGTACTTTTTATTCTCCATATTTCTTACATGCAATGGAACCCTATGCAATGGTATGCAATGCATGAAATTCACTTCTTATTGATCTTCCCAAACTTATTTTCCTTTGAGAGTTTCAAGAAAAGGTCTCTAATACCCATCTTGGAATAAATGGTACTAAGTCAAGCCCTCCCAATGATAATGGTGAAGTTCCCATTGCAATTTTCCATGTACATCACCAAGAAATATTTTCAGTATCACCATTCATAGATGATGCTCACAGTGTTCTCCACAAACCC
>MNCI01037059.1:162840-226822 GCA_015680685.1 Gnetum montanum | reverse complement strand
TACACACCCGTGGGTGCTCGTAACTAAGTCGTACTTATCACACGTTCTTAGCCTAGCAATGAGGAGCTGATTCCTCAACTAGCCGTACACATCGAACTACCACTGGGATTACCAAGCGCAGAATCCTGGAATACGCTACTGGGTTACCAAGCAGCCAATGCTCGTAATTGAGTCGTACTCATGCATTGCGTCAAGCTATATCAACTATGAACCCACCAATTCCAAGAGCTTATTAAGTGGGTAGCAAAAGAAGAGGGAGAAATAGCTAAATGGGAGAATGTTGAAAGCTCTCAATAGGATCAAGATCTCAAAATAGCAAGTGTCCATGATCATGAAGAGGAGAAATCAACTCACCTCAAGGAGGTGGAATCATCTTTGCCAATACTAAAATCACTAGATGAAATTGAGGCAAAGATCAATAAGATGATGAAATGGGTACATGAAAGATGTGGAGAATATGCTAACATTATTAGAGGTAGAATCATGATGAACCAAGAAACAGGACAAAACACCACTAGACAATCGGAAAGAAGGGTTAAAGAGAATAATGATAAGAACTCAACTACGAATCATACATATCAATGTAACATTTGCTTGTACGATCACCCCAAAGGCCAATGCCCAATTTTGTCACATTTACATGAGCATTGGGGAGCAATGTTACATCCAGATTTCGTACAAAAATATCGTGTTCAATCATAGCGGAAAAAATCCCACTCATGGGGGAGGCCACCCTCAAATTGGTCACACCCTTCATACCATTTGAACCCAAGCACTTATCAAGGTTAACATCCTATTTCCCTAATTGTGTCAACATCTTCTATCTCACCACATTGTTATCATTCTCCTAAGTACTATCAACCCATGTCCTCTCCCACAAGATCACCACCTCATGTTCCTTGCACTTCTCCTCACCCTTAATATGCTCACCCTTCACCTCCTTTTACATCACCACAAGTTGTGCTAGAAGGTTTTGCACCATAGCACCAACCCACAAACATTACTTGTGTTGCTACTATCAACAGCAGTGGAGGTCCTCCACAACATTGAAAGCATCCTTTCTTTAGGCATGACCAAAGAAAGAGACAACACGCTTTCGAAATCACTGCATCCTCCAACCCAGTGCAAGTTCAACGCTATGATGCATTTGCCTCCTTGAACATAATGCATCTTGTTACCTTATCAGGGCCACCAATCAATACTCCAACTACCATGTGGTCCAATGAATATAACCACATAGGGAGACATATTAATCCTTGCATACCATCTTAGGATCACGGGTGCCATAGTGGGTCAACTCCTTATCAATTAGCCACATCTTATAATTCACCCCACTATGCCTACTTTAATTAAGTGTGTGGACCCTAGTTTGGATACATTTCAACCACCACATCAAAGGACACCCAGTGGTTTGGGTATGATTGGACTCCAATGTTCCCAAAATGCTTGGATCCAAACCTTCCATTTATTAATTCTTGCCATGATCAAAAGTTTAGTTATGGGGGATATCCTCCATTCTAACAAGCAGAATTTATAAATGTTTTTTCTTTTCTTGAATTTTCCAATTTTTTATCTTTCAATTTCTTATTTTATCTTTTCATTTATTGTTTTATCTTTTTATCTTTTTATGGGTAATCTCATCTATGAATAAAACACTCATGTGACTTGTTGGTTGAGGTGTTGTTCTATGTTATCAAGTCCCAGGTGACTAATTAGTTGGACAATGAGCCCACGACATCCACCCAACCATTCTATTAATAAGAGGTTCTACTCTAGGTACGATGATATTCTTATCATCATGAAACCTTAAAAGTAATTTTGTGCTCATTATGCTAAGAGCAAAAAATGATGGACTAAGAGGGAATGGCTAGGTGTGACATCAAGGGGACTTGTGGATTCTCTTTGGTGACAGCTATAGGTGTTATCATGCAGCCTATTTGTACTAAGATCCTTGTAGATCTAATGAAAAATGGGAGTAAGAGTAATAAAGGCACTTAATAAAGAAACTCAATGCTTTTCTGGGGGCTCCATTGGAAAGATATGCACCCATGCTTGAAGGTTGGCGGCTTCTTTGGTTCATTGTTGAAAAGGACAAAGTGCCAAAGCAGCTAGAAAAAGAAAAAAAATGAGAGAAAAAGAAAACAAAAAAAAAGAGAGAAAAAGAAAACAAAAAAAAAGAGAGGAAAGAAAAGATCAAGAAAACAAATGTGTTGCAGAGAAATTCGAAATCACTCCTCCCTTGGACAAAATGCCAAGTGATCGTATGCCTCACTGTCACGATGCTCTTATGGGTGCCCATCATTGGATGAAACAATGCGATGTCACTGATCGGAGGAATGAACTTGGTCTTGATTTTGGAGTGAGAAGCTAATGACACATTAATCACACCCTACACATAGGATTCATTGTGCCTTGGGTCAGTTACCTCATGTCTCGATCTCTGCAATCCCTTCTATAATTCACCTCATCTTGTTGTTCATGTATTTTTGACTCGTGTCTTGTGTAGCATCAAACTCATACCTCATTAGAGTGGTATTTACATGTGTGTGTTTTGTTGCACTAGTGTGGATTATATTTAACCCTTTTAGTGCCTATGAACATTTTTAGGTATGGTTACGTAAGGGCATGATAGGTAGAAACGTGCTTTGGGGAGGACCCACTTGTGTAACTTTTGTAATTTACACTCTTTGCACATCATTTTATACCCTCCAAGTATTGCATTGCTGCAATAATCTTTCCCTTTATCATCATTTTAAATTCCAATGTTCCTATGCACCACAACATGTGATTTTTCCTCATCCTATTCATGAATTTCATTGATAGAATCCACTTCATTACACTTTTGGTGCCTTTAGGTCTCTTTGACGTTACCCTAGACCTTTTAAATTAACCTTAACTCCTTCAGTATTGACTTTTGAAATTTGAAAATTCATCAATTTTGCCAAACACCCTATTTTCAAAAGGACATAATATCGGGTTCGACACGATATCGGATCCACGCTATCGAGTACGTGATATTGCATCTGTAAAAACTATATATAGGGACCCCACCACGCAAGTCAGTGTCATTTTTTACTTTTCATGCAAGGGGACTTGTTGAAATTTTCTTCTGCAAATTCTAACACTTTGAGCACTTACCATTCCAACTTCCATATCTTGCTCATTAACGCTCCGATTCTCATTCTAATCAAACCTGTGTAAACTTGGAGTGTTTGACTTAGTCGTGGGGGGAGGGTACACTCCAAGTTGTGCATAGTTTTTTCTCAATTCATCGTTGCCCGAAGGATATCAAAAAGGGTAAATGACCTTAAAAATTGTTAAAAACACTTGCCAAATTAATTTTATCTCTTCACCTAGACCATGAAAATTATTTTTTTGGAGTCACCTAATCAAAATTTGGCCCAATATCAAAACGTTTAGTGGAAACTTTCGTAAAATTTTCTAACTTTGAATCAAACTAGACAAGAAATGAATTTATTAAGGCAAGAAGTAAGGTATAAATCAAATTTTGTAAATAGCCTTACTAATAGATGGTTCCATGTGATTGCAGATAGCCCCTAAAAGAGGACAGTAAGGAGGACCCTCTCAAGGTGCATCCAAATGACCAAGAAGAGGCAGAGGCCAAGCGTTTCTCAAGGAACATACAGAACAGGAGGCACAATCATTTAGCATCCATCAGGAACCTCTGGTTACTTTGCAATCGGGACATGTTGAAGGTGGATATGGCGGAGCACCTGAACAGGGACATCTTCTCTGAAATGTGTTCAGGCCATTTGTAAAAGGTCCATGTCAAAAACTGTGATTGTGGAACTTAACTTTGGACCTTTCATTGAGTTTGCTCCTAAAGTAGTCAAGGACCAATTTAAGGGGTTCCCACTATGGCTTATTCTCTTTGAAAGTGGTGATTGGTACTTGTGAGAGACGTACCAATTCTAGCACAACAAAGAAGAAGGCACCATCATTGATATTGGTGGTATTTCTATAGATTTCTATGCCAAAGCCATTTCGGAAGTCCTAAATCTTTTGAATACAGGGCCAAAAGTTGCTCACTTGTCCACTCATTTTGATGCTAATGTGAGAGAGATTTGGTTGAAAAGGACGTACACCAAGGAAGATAAAGCATCTAGAGAGCTTACACTTGAAGAGAGAATCTACTTAAAAATTGGCACATATCACATTTTCCCAACAAAAGGTTTAAACAGAATTCCCACATATGTGGCTAGAGGAAGTGCCATCTTGATGGGCAAGGTTAATGCCAACCTACCCCATCTATATCTTATAGAAATTTTAAGGTAGTTTAAAGAACGTAAGACATGGAAGTTTGCATTGCCCTTTCCCTGTCTCATCAAGAAGTTGTGCCAACATGTTAAAATTTTGGGGTACACCAATGACGTTCCCAGAAAGGTCCAAAATGCTTCATTCACTGAATTACTAAAGCCACTAGCCCCAAGGAAAAGTGTTAGTGAATCACTTAAGCTTGAGCAAGAATAGGAAGCGGGGCCCAACAAACAACTTACAGGCCAACAGGACTAGCCACCATTGTCGCTGTAGGACTATTGACCGTCGATGAGCCACCATCTTAAGGCCATCGCTGAAACGGTTAGTTGGGGAAGCTGTGATGAGGTCAATCTCTTCAAAGTCATCGATGATGCCATATGACCCATGGTCTCAATTGATCACGCACGGGGTAAGGTATTTATCCAAATAGGAGGAGGGGAATTACATTGGTCACAACAGATCTCTGCAAATGCTGCATCCTTTCAGGTGCAATTAGAAATTGGTGAAGGCACCACAGTAGTGGTCATGCAACACCAAGATGTAGCAGGAGCAGCAGAAGTGATCATAGATCACATAAAAGAATCATTTAATGTCCCTGTTGTGCCATCAGTACATTTTATAGGATCACACAATGCTCAAACATTGGTCAATCCCTCGATGACTCCTGCGAAGCATGAGGATGTTCTAGATCAGTTACTGCAGACAGGACAAGTGATGATGTCCCTGTTTGACATCTCTCAAGATGTCATAGCAACTCAATCAGACCTCATTTGCATAAAAGGGAAGCTAGTCATGGTAGAGATCAGGGCCAAGCATGCAGAGGAGGAGTTAGAAAGACTCTAAGAAAAGCTCGTCACCCTCAAGCTACATAGTGGAATCCGTCCCAATTCATCCCTACAGACCAGCTAGAATCCTTCTGGATAAAGTAACTGAATAAATTGCTGGAGGAGAATAAAAAGGTGGTTGAGGAACAAGATAAGGCTGATTGTGATGCTTCTAAGGCACAAGCTCAAACATATGCGCACACCAAAGCACTCAAGGCCTCACAAGAAGAAAATAAACGTCTCACCACCGAAAATCTTCGGTTGACCACAGTAGAAAAACAAAAAATGTTCTTGAAGAAAATATTTAGTAATTACGAGAACAATTAATAAGGATCAACTAGGATATGAATTGCTTGGCCAGAGAAAATAAAACCCTCTCAATAGAGGAGGTACGTGCGATTTGTTAGAAGACAACAATTAAAATAAGCATTTGGCAGAATGAGGCCAAGCAACATGAAAAGCTCAGAGATTAGGTGGGGATGTATGAATAGGTGGTTGAAAAAGAAATCCATATGGCCAAAGCTCACATGAACACACTTAGTGCTCAAAACGCTGATTGGGAGGCCAAATTGGATACCTATGCCTTCGTCCACCAAGTAGAACTAAAAAGCTGGGACCTATAGATACAAGATTTCACAGAATATATGGAGTTGGCAAACTTGCGATATGCCAACTTGGCCATGTTGATAGCAGGATGCCCAAGAATAGAATTGGAAAAGCAGGTAGTAACCACCTACGCAAAGTATGAAATAGAATTTACCGAACATAAGAAGACGCTGTAGAAATTAGAAGTGGCAAATTTTGAATTAGAGGTGGTCAAAACTAGATACCAAGGATAGAAGGATGTTGCAACGGATTTGGCTCGATGGCTCATAGACTATCAAGAATACAAAGACAAAGCTAGAGCCTATGAAGAGGAATGACAGTTATTTGTAGCTTGGTATGTCAAGGCCAATTAGATGTTTCTGCAACTACGATGCCCATGGGAGGTGCTGACTCTATCAAACATTGGAGCATCAACATGGATGGAATAGGATCCCCAAACCTGAGAAGAAAAGCTTTAGGCACTTCTTTAGAGACATCCATTTCTAAAACCTGGAGCACCAGATAAGGGGAAGAGACCCATGGAGAAGCCACCATCACTAGGAACCACATGAGTTCCAACAATTTTTTTTTGTAAATTTTGTGTTTGTGTCCCAATTTTTTTTTGTTCAATCATCATACTGCGGCATGAGTAATTCCTAGTTAGTTAACAATCCCATTCCTATCTACTGTGTAATTAATTGAACTCATTCTCATTTTGTTTGACTCGAGGATGAGTTGTTATTCATTCGTGGACATATGATGAATTGTGTGTTGTTAGTCCCTGATATCGGATCCTCGATGTCAGGTACTTGATATCATAGCCTGGATAATGATATTAAATACACGATATCATGATTCTTGTGTAAGCTTATAAATACACATTCGGGTGCATAGGAAAAGAAAAAAAGAGTAAGTAGGTGTAAGTGTAGGATCTTTTTTGTCAATTTTCAATTCATTTCAATTCTTTCCCTAGTGCATGTTCACAGTGTGATGATTGTAATTGTATAGGACCTTTATTCGAGGTGACATACTTGGACACGCACATGATCAGCAATAAAGATCGAGATTACTCCATTATTGCGACATTCACTTAGTTTTTAATTGTTTAATTATTATTTTTATTTATTATTTCCTTAGTTAATATTTCTTATCATCATTTACCATTCCTGTTGTTAAATGTGGAATGAGTATGAATTAATCATGAACATTGAAGTGTAACTAGTTGCTAACCTAGTAGCGTATTTAGGAGTGCTTAAGTAATGTGCGCTTGGTAATCCTAGAAGTAGTACATGAGGTCCAAGATGCGTACGAATGATTAAGGATGGATGCTCATCACACTTAGGCTAGCTTAGACTTCATTTCCTATTACTTATTAGTTAATTAAGATTATTTTCCATTGTCTCTAAGAGTAGCACTAGTTTAGGATCACATCATTCGCCTCACTCTAGACTAAACCATACATGACTGAGTAAATACTAGTTCAGATGGGAAGACAACAAACTATGATCAACATGTAACTATCTAGATACCACAACTAGTTCATCTGCAAAGTTTGACTGGATCATGCATGAACGCTCGTATTCATATGGTTGACTGTAGGGGTACCTCACCACTCATTAGACACCTTTACAAGATGTGCATTGATGGCCTAATTGATTGGTGTATCCTTGATGAAGATCAACTACACGTTTTCTAGGATGTTCACAAAGGGCCTTGCACATGTCACTTGGTAGGGAGACATACAATCATAAAAATCCTGATGGTAGGATACTATTGGCCTACAATATTCAGGGATGCCCACTAGTTTGTTCAATCTTGTAAACATTGTCAATAAGATGGTGGGATGACCACTCAAATGGAAGGTCCTCAATAGTGGATTCAACCACTGGAGCCTTTTGACATATGGGGTGTTGACTTCATGGGTCCCATCACATCCATGTCTAATGGAAAGGCATATATCATCATAACAATTAACTACTACACAAAATGGGTAGAAGAAGCAGCTGTTATTGATTGTACATCATCCATTGCTGCTAGATTTATACAATAAAATGTTGGAAATAGGTTTGGGATGCCACGTACACTAATTTTTGACAATGGAACTCATTTCACAGATGCCAATTTTAGAAAGTTGATGCAACACTTGGCGGTTGAACATAAATTAACAACACCCTACCACCCCCAAGCCAATGATCAAGCAAAGGTAACTAATTAGGAGATCAAAAAGATCTTAACAAGAACCATATGCAAATATAGGAGAGATTGGAGCACCAAACTCAATGATGTACTTTGGGCCTATTACTCAACATGAAAACTCCTTATTGGCTACTCTCCCTATGAGTTAGTGTATGAAAAACTTCCAATGCTCCCAATTTAGTTTGAGCTCCATACACTCTCAACAACCTGTGATCTAAATCTTGATATAAGTTTAGCATAAAAAGAAATATTGATCAACCTAAATGTGCTAGATGAAAATTGATTGGTGGTCCTATCCTTAAATGAGGTGCACAAGGCATTCAATAAGCAACATCATTACCTCAAAATACAGAAAATAACATTTTAACCAAGAGATAAGATTCTCTATTAGAATCCCACACATGTACCCTAGAAGATAAAATTCCAAACATTGTGGGAGGGACCTTATATAATTGATCAAACCTTTCCCTCTAGGGTCATGTTAATTTACAAACTTGAAAGCCTAAATAAAAAGTAGTTGTTCAACATCTAGTAAGTGAAACCTTTCCTAGAGCCAAGATATGCCAGTGCAACTACGACCTTGATGGATGGACAACCAAGTTCCATTTTTCAAATTTCCTTCTTTGAACTCAGTCATGGGAGAGATGGCCATCTATGTTAATAATCCATATGCCTTATCAGCTTTTCTACTTTTTGTTTTTGACGTTTTTGATTTTACAAGTTATTTATTTTACAAATTTTTGATTTTCAAAATTTTTCCAAAATTTCACCATTGTTAGTACCTTTGAACCTTTCTTGATTATTTTACACTTTCTCATATATTTTACTTTGTTTTGTTTTGTTTAAGTATGAATTTTTGTTATTTTTGCTAATAAAAGTGCATTATTGCCACAGGACACAGTGCCATTGTTGCTATTTGCTAATGATGGTTTGTGCTTAATGTTGTGATTGTCGATGTTGGGTTTCTATTTTTAAATTCTAATGTTTGATGACTATGACATGGTTTATTTTTCATGGAATAGGTAGTTAGTCCATGTCATCCACCCATCTAATAAACTCTATGGTTTTTCTTGTTTTGGGAGCTTGAGGTCCCTTACATTAAAGAAACTTTTAATCAATTAGCAACCTTGGTAGTTCCAGAATTGGGAAAGATTCAAAGGTTTGTAGAGGGTGTGACTTCAAGGGAACTCAATAATTTTTGTACTCTTCTGCTTACTTAAGTGCTAGGGTGTTTTTCATGAACTTCTTACCATTCCATTCCAACCACTAATAAGAAGTAAAATAAAGTCTTTGCAGGGTATGGTTCCTATTCAAAAATTCAAAAAAAAAGGAAAAAGAAAATAAAAATATGATGGGAATTCAAAGCACACCCCTTAGACAAATAAATAGGCTACAAGCACTAGTTATGGGACTAGAAAGACATGCACCCATGCTTGAACGTCCCCTCTAACTAAGGCCCTCTCTCTCTCACTTCTTGCTTCTCTTTTCTTCTCTTTTTGGAATAGTGGTTGTTTTATGGCAGCACTCTCATGTCTTGGGTGAGTAGATCAGTCTTGGAGTGACGATGCAAAGTCACTAAAAGAGGTTGGTTTTGATCTGGACTAAGGATGGATCTTCTTAGGTCATTATAAAAACATGTTCCACAAGGGACTTCTTACGACCTCAATTCAAGATTTCATCCCACCTTCTTAGTCATCCATTTATGTTGCCATAACTCACCTCATTGCCAATTTCTATGTTATGCTCAATGTCTTAGTTTGACATCTTGGAATTCTTGGATAGATTCTTTTTAGCTGGTCCTTAACTTTTCATGATCATTAATCAACTGTGGGGCCAACAGACTCCTTAGTTAAGGTTATGCAAGGGTAACAAGGGCATGAGCCTACGATGGGGATGACCCACTTGCATATCTCTTGGTTTGATTAGTTAAGTTCCTTACCTTCGACATTGTTCCAATCCTATCTTTTTCATATTTTGTTGTGCAAACCACTTTGTGCTCCTTTAACTCTTATTTTCCATCCCATTTTTACCATTTTTAATTATTTTCTTAATTTTTTGGAACTTCAACATCCTCTTCTCACATTTTCATCATGTTCGTAGTTGTTTGGGCTTCCATTTAATCTTATTTCATTTAAAATCTCTTTGTAATTTTCAATTTTTGACCAAGTCAACAAAAGTTAATGGTGGTCAATAGCTGTGTTGACGAGGCCCCATCGACATAGTAGATTGCATCAATTGGGCCCCATTGATGCAATGCAAAAATAATATAAATACCACTGAACACTTTGGATTTTTCACATTTGGTCCATAATGCCCAAGGAGTTTTTACAATTTTTAGAGCCCAAAACCTTCCCGAGCTTATAACTCTCACATTGTTTATTCAAATCACACCGTTTTTTGACCTTGTGGTTACTAGAGGTAAGCTCTTGGTCATGGGGGTAGCAAACCCCAAGGTTTTGACAAATGTTTTTTTGAAATTTTTCCTAACTCCCTAAAATGCTATTAAAATCATTAATTTTTGAGAATTTAACCCTTCCAACAACTTCAATAAGCCAAAGATTAAATTAATAATTAAATATTCAATCCATTTAGCTATAATCACATCCTAGCCAAATGTAAACTCCCTATGAGACAAGGTATTCCAATCATTCTAAGTTACATAATAATTACTAATCTGTTATGTGTGATCATAGATGGCACTAAGACCAAAGAGACTATAAGAGAAAGGATAATCGCAACCATGGGAGAAACGACTTAGAGGAGGAAGGGGTGAACAAGAACATGGCCAAGAATAGGTTGAGGCAACCCATGCAACAAGACCTCTTTGAGATGAGGTTGAGGTGGAATCTATCCAACAGATTCCCAAAGAAGAAGCTACATCAAAACACTCACAGTGAGGCAAGGCACCAGGCCTTGTACCCAGACTGGAAATCACACTCACATAGGCCTGCCTCAACATAATTTAAAAATGTAAAATTTAACACTTAGTTACTAAAAAAATGAACTTCGGGCCATTCCTTGAACAAGCTCTAGAAGATGTCAAAGCTCAACTGCAAGCCTTTCCCATGTGGCCAAGCGTCACTTCTAGTGGGAAGTGGCATATGGAAGAAATGTTTCTCTTCTGAAACAACAAGAGAGTAGGAGCTATTATGAAAATCAAGGATATAAGTATCTTACTCAGTAGAAGCCATTGCGTAGGTCCTTGGGTTGCTTGACGCATGAACATAGTTGGTAGAGCTTTCAACACAAGTCGATCGCAGAGCAAAGAAGGAATGGACTCAACAATGCTATGGGGTTGATCACAAGGAGCTTGGTGTGCTCACACTGGTGGAGCGAGTCTATTTTAAGATAATAGTCTACCACCTCAATCCAACGGTGAGGCTTAGTAAGGTGACAACCTTCTCCACCCAAGCATGTGCCGCTCTAAGCAAAACATTTCCAACAAATCATCCACAACTAATCTTTATAGATATAGAGAAGTGCTTCAAGGAGAACAAACGTGGAAGAAAGATCCTACCTTCTCCATACCTAATTAGAAAATTATGCAAAAGGACAAGAATAGTCCACTATGCAAATGATATAATCAAGCATGCTCTTAATGCTTTGTGCACCAACATGATGAAGGATCAAACACCTGCCATGATAACAAAAGAGAAGTAGTAATGACCACCTCCACCACCTACTCATGAGTAAACATTGGAGGCTTGTAGTGTGGTTGAGCGCATGCAGAAAATCTGAGAGCAACTCTTGCAAAAATGAGAGCAGTAGGTAGGAACTAGTGGTGGAGATCCATCTATGTATATATTGACCATGAGTCACCTTAGAGAAGTGGCTCGTACAATCATCCAGAAGGAGGGAAGTGTATCAATGTTGTTTGCCCAACGAATGCAATTACTTGTGACATTGAATACAAGTGCTCGAGATGTGACAATGTCTCTCTCTCAGCATTATCTATTCTTAGAAATTTTTAGGAATATCACTTCCTTTTCGGTGCACTTGGAGGAGGGTGAAGAGGCAACTGTATTGGTGATGCAAGACCAAGGGCAAGATACAGCTACAAAGATCATTGTTGATTGAGTCACTGAAGTGTTAAATGCATCTACAGTGCCTAAACTAGATGTTTCATCACTAAAAGATGTGTAAGCATTCACAGGGATAATTAGTGGGTGATTTAGTGTAGCCCAGCGGGATAATTGGTGGAAATCAAGCAACCAATTCTAGATATCTTTGATTTTCCAGATATCATCATTGCAACCTAGTTGGAGCTACTAGAGGCAAAGGGCATATGCCTCATCTTAGATGGGAAACTTGAAACAACTTAAGCACACAATCAAAGCTTGACTGCAGAAGTTATCAAGTTGCTTACTTGAATTGCCAACCCTGCTTTTATCAACCCAGCATTAACATGAGACAAATCTTTTCAGCAACTTCAAGAATAGCTAAAGTGCGTTGAGGAAGAAATGATAATAGTGGTCTTCAATCAGTCAATAGTAGAAGTTGAAACTCATGTAGTATGGAAGGACTTGATGCAAACATGCTAAGAAAATGAGTCCTTGACCACAGAAAATCATTGCTTGTGGAACATTGATGTGCAAAAACAATAGCTAGAAGAATTTATCCATCAACAACAGGATCATCTTGCTAGGACAAACATTGAATTGAGGAGATTGGCAATAGAGAATTGTAATCTTTCCATGGAGGAGGTCCACATCATATGCTAAAAATTGACCATCAAGATTGTTGCCTAGAAAGAGAAGGCTCTAAAATTTGAAAAAGTTAAAAATCATTAAAAAGACCAGGTTAGCTTACATAAGGAGGTAACTGGCAAAGGCAAAGGTTAACAAGGCCCTCCAATAACTCCAACAAGGCAGAGAAATATGGCAACCCATCGTTGATGGGATTAATGCCTACAACAAGGCAGAAATCCACATGAAGGAGCTACAGATTGAAGAGATGACTGAGTACATGGAGCTATCCAACCTTGGCAATTTAAACATAGCAATGTTGATTGCTAAACATTCATGATTTGAGCTTAAGAAGCAAGTGGCTAGCTTGTACTTATTGCATAAGGGCAAGTTCAAGACTCATAAAGACACCAAACAAAAGCTTGCAATGGCAAATGCTAAACTCGAGGTTCTCAAGGTGAAATTCACCAAACACACATTAGTCATAGAGAACCTAGCCAAAAAAATGAATGACTATCAGGTGTCGTAGGATACACTTCGAGCATTCAACATCGAGTATAAATAATTTATAGCCTAGTTTGTCAATGTTAAGAAGCTATTTCCTATTTTCCCTTATCCTTGGGATGTTCCAACCCTGGCCCACACCTACGAAGCTATGTGGGCCATGAATGATCCTAGGAGTAAAGAAGAAAAAATGAAGGCATTGCTTGATGCTTTTTACCTTCGACCTAAAGTTGTAGCAGTAACAGAATAACCATAGCCACCTCAACCACCACATGTGCCTGAAGCTAGTGAAGGTCCTTCAGAGTCTTAGGAGCCATGGTCACCTCGAACTGTCTAACCTTCTCCACCAACTTCATGCCATTAAAGAATGTGTTGTCCAATTTTGAAGAATCATGTCATGGTGTTCAATTTTTTTTCATGAACATTGTAATTTTTGTAATGTGTTGGTCCATACACTAGGCACTTAGTATTGTTACATCTATGTTGTTTTGTTTTGTTATGTCAAAAACTAGTCAATAATTCCATACCTTCCCAATTTTGTAAATAACTTAAGGACAAGTTTTCATTTAGTCATAGAGGTATGATGAGTTTCAGTCTGTTGCGTCGACTAGACCCCATCGACATAGTCTATTGCGTCAATTGGGCCCTGTCGACTAGGCCCTGTTGACATAGTTTATTACGTCGACATTATCCCATCAATGCAAGGGTCTATCATGGTCTATAAATGCATGTTCATTAGCTGCATTTATGGCATCAATTATCAAATTAGTAGCGAAGCTCTTGCAATTTTTCTATTTGAAAGTTAGAATATTTTTCCCGAGTGTCCATAGCAAGAGTCATTAAGTATATAGATCTTTATTTGAGCATTGTTGTACCTAAGCATAATAGTGTGTGTGGCAATAAAGATGAACCTCTTGATAAACCTTATAGCATTATGGATAGCTTAAATGTTTCATTTATGCATTTAATGTTTTCAATTATTTATTCAATATTTTTCCATCATTAAGCTAATGAAGTAATTAAACAAGATAAGCTAAATAGATTAAACACATAAATACGACCACTTCGATCATAACATGTATTCGCTTGGTAATCCTAGCAGCATTATTGCTTGGTACACCCAATAGCGTAGCGCTCGATAACCCAGTAGTGGATATGTGGATTCAAGATGTGTGCGGAAAGTGGAATAAGATGCTTATGTTAGGATTGCTTAGATACTACTTAATTAGTTCAATTAAATTAGTTAATCTAATTACTTTTATCTTCCTTTAAACACCAAAACCATAAAATACAAAATGATAAAAATCATATGCCTCAATTACAGTTAACCATACCAGTGTATGTTACAAGCGTAATTAGGAAGACAACGAATGACCTTAAGGTAAGGTTCACTTCCTAGTAGACTAATGTGCCGAAAACTATAAAGTCCATGGAATTCAACTAGATCGTGCATGAACACTTTGTGATTCATATGGTTGGATGTAGGGGTACCTTTGCTCATCAAAGAATTTCTGATAGGATAAGCATCTTGTGATCAATGCTTGATAATTTAGATGTCATAACTAGTTCCATCCACAGAATTTGACCTAAATGTGCACGATGAGCATCAAAGTGTTACATTGATAGAACCTCGTTGACGTGGCCTTGTCAATGGGCCTCCATTGATGGGGCCCCGTTTACATGGTGTTGCCCCATTGACGAGGTCGCGTTGATGTAGCGTTTACTATGTTGACAAGGCCTCATTGATGTAGCCATGAGCAAAAACTATAAATACGAGCTCATAGCTGTGTTTATGGAAATTAGATTCATAGTAGTAGCAAATTTCTTGCAGTTTGTCCATTTGAAAGTTAGAATATATTTCTTGAGTGCCTACAGTAGGAGCCATTAAGTGTACGGATCTTTATTCGAGCATTGTTGTACCTGAACCACACCAGTGTGTATGGCAATAAAGATAAGCTTATTGATAAACCTTACAACATTTTGGATAGCTTAAATGTTTTATTTATGCATTTATTATTTCTATTAAATATTCAATCAATTAAGCTAAATAGATTAAGTACATAGGGATGACTGCTTCAAGCATAAACACGTATTCGCTTAGTAATCTCAGCAGCATTATTACTTGGTGCACCTAGTAGTGTAGCGCTTGGCAACCTAGTAGTTGATACATGGGTTCAAGATGTGTACAAAAAGTGGGATTGGATGCTTATGTTAGAATTAGCTAAAGACTAGTTAGTTAGTTAGATTTAAGTAGTCATTAAATTACTTTACCTCTCTCTTCAACCACCAAAGAACATAAAACATAAAAGGATAAAAATCATATGCCTTAATTACGCTTAACCATACCTTTGTACTTCACAAGTGTAATTGGGAAGACAACGAATGACCTTAGGACAAGATTCACTTCCTAGAAGACTAGTGCACCATAAACTAGAGAGTGCATGTACATGAACACTTCGTGATTCATATGGTTAGGTGTAGGGGTACCTTCAACCGCTCATCATTGACGTCGTTGCTGGGGACTCTATTTGTTGAAACATGCACTATCTTGGTTTAGTAGATATTGTTAATATTGTTGGATGAACCCCAAGGTCAACATCATTCCCAAATAACATAACTACAAGAGCACATTGATATTTTATTGTTTGCAAAATGTCTTCTTCTCATAGGTGAAATGATACGAAACTACCAGTCCCATAAGAGTGCAATGTGATATATACTCATCCAAATGAGTATGTGTTGGATTTCACCTTCATCCTACATTAGGATAAGAAACTACAATGGTGTGATATGGAAGGTAACATTGTAATTCCCCCTAATTGATTTATGTCCATGATGCTACTTCAAACTCTTAAGAAATTAGGCTTTCACGATATTCAAGAAGAATATGTTGTGTAAGACTACAATTACTAGGACTAGCATTTGACTGAAACACAATGTAGGAAAGATCAACATTAGGAAAGGCATCATGAAGATGCTAAGGGGAAACGGTTCACTAATCCCTTGTTCCTATTGAACCAAGATGACAATGAGCACCTTCTAAGGGCTCTTAGCATGAAGATCCTTTACACTTTGTTATTGGTGATGAGGGTGTGACCTTGAATCTGTAGTCTACAATCCACAATTTAGGTTTAAGGAAAGATGGTAGTCAAGGTAAGGGATCAAACATTACGGAAGGAACAACCATGATGGAGGTGAGGATCCAGGCAATAATACTGATCACCATGCCCACAATAATCAAAGGGGTAACCGAGGAGATCATCAGTGACAATAAATTTATGATGATGATGAGCCTTTGTTAGCAATTCAAAGCATGCTTAACATTGGAGAGGCAATTAAGATCCCAACTAGGAAGGTGAAGGATAGTCAGATCAAGTGCTTAGACTTGAACAATATCTCAAGATTTGAGGTGATATAACTCTAATCTACAGACACATCTACAAGCTTTCCACAATGCCTGTGCCTTAGAGAACATTGAAAATGATTGGTAGAAAGTTAAGCTATTCCCTGGGATACTCATCAAAGATGCTAAAAGTTGGTACCAATTCTTTGAGCCAAAATCCATTCATAGATGGAGTACAATGCTTGAACTATTTAATGATAAATACCAAACGTACCCTAGAGTGTCCAAGTTGAGAAGGAAAATCCAAGGTTGGAAATAAGAAATGCATGAACCCTTGGATGCCACCATGGGTAGATACTATTCTCTCTTACATCAATGCCTTGGCCATGGTTATTCTCAAAGGGAACAACTCCACATCATCATAGATGGGCTTAGAGTAGAAACTAGAAGAACTCTTGGTGTTTATGCCCAAGGGAGATTATCTGAATTAAGAGCTCATCAAATACAAAGGTTGATAAAATAGGTTGCAAAGAAAAAGGAGAGTTGTGAAAATGAAAAAGTGTGGAAGAATATAATAGGGACCCTTCCATTAGAAAAAGAGAGGTCTGATTTTGTGATGAGGAGGAGTTACCACTTAATGTAGTGGTGAGCAATAAAACCTTACCTATCCAAAAATCTGTTTCTAATATTCTAACAAAGGTTGAAAAATTATGAAACTCTTTGGATGAAAAATTCCAAACTGCTATGAAGATTGCTGAAGAATCCAAAGAGAAAAATATTGATCATAATCCTAAGAGGCAAAAAGAAGTTAAATCTGCCTACCAAAGAGGTAAGAGAAAAGTTGTTGCAGTAGAAGAAGTTGTGAAGATAGACTTTGATGATGATGTTGGTTGTTACATTTGTTAATATGAACATTCTACGGGATGTTGCTCTATGGTATCACACTTACAAGAGTCTAGGATGTACATGTTGAATTCTCAACTAATACGGAGGCAAGCACCTAGACAATTACCTTATCCTCAAGGTAATCCAAGGTAGTTCCACCATCAACAATAGGCTTACTATCCAAGTGGAGCTCTACCACAACCATATGAATAATATCAATAGTGGCACCAACCACATTCATGGGGAATGTCATTGCCAAGGCAGCAATACCCTTATAGGCAACCAGATCCATACGAGTACTATGTTTAGCAACTTGTCTCTCTAAGAAGTTCTACCAAACATGCCTCATTCCAACATCATTATTACCCTCCAGAGTACCATCGAAGTCATTCATCATCTACTTGAGGGAAGCCCCTATATCCATGGCATCCTCCGCATCCATCTACACATATCCCTCCACCCTCAACCTAGTTACCTCTTATTCCATCCATGTAGGACGAAATTCCTTTACAGCCACAGTAATGAAATGCTACAAGGGTTATACATTCACAACCAGCTTTCCAGCCAAGTGGTTTGAACAATCAATCTATGAAATAACCCTTCTTTCGTCCCAATAGCCCTCCCAAACCCTCGTAACCTAGTCTGGTTGGTCACTCTATATCTTTAACATTCTCATCCTCTACATCAAATACATTTGAGTATCCTTCAAACCAAAAATTGCCTTGGATCCATACTGTAATGTTAACTCATGTTGTTTTTTATTAGATCAAGGCTAGCAATCTTCCCACAAAAATATTTGAGCTAGAAAGTCCTCTTATTTAGTTATAGATTGCTAGACATGAGTCATGCAAGGCTCTTCTTGATTTTGGTTTCGATGTCAATCTCATCTTTCATGACATGTACAAAGCCTGGAACCTACCACCTCTCAAGAAGAGCAACATTCATTTAGAATTGGCAGATTAATCAATCATTGTCGCTTTGGGATTAGTGGAGGACATTGTGACCATGGTTAGTGGGTGGTCCTATCCTATTGATTTTCTGGTGATCAAGGTTGAGAACTACAAAGGTGACTTCTCCATCATTATGGGAAGGGCATGGTTAAGCACAGTTGATGTGCAAATGGGCATTAGGGAGCTCTCCTTGTAAATCTCCAAGGAAAATGAATTTGGATGTTTAGAGAAAAATCATGTTCCATGCATCATGTATAGTGATAATAGGTGCAATTGCGTGCAAAAAATATAGTCCATTAAGAGTACATTTATTCAAGCATGCAATCAATGTAAACATGAAATAGATATCCAAAGGTGCCTATATGTAGCAACCACAAAACAAGAGGGCATCCAGTGGCTGATAGCTAACTCTGATAGCAGCACATTGTGCATGGAACCAATTGAGCACATGACATGCACCTATATTGAAAACATGGATGAACTTGAGCAAGTTCATCACCAGCTCTCCGATGATGAAGATCATAATACCTATTAGGGTGAGTTGGAAATCCTTCATAATTTCAAGTAGGAGCCCCTAAAGTTAAAAACTCTACTAGCTGGCATGAAGTATGCATTTTTAAACAATGGTAAGTTGATCATAATCAATGCAAATCTTACTTCAGAACAAAAAGGCAAGCTATTGCAGGTTGTCAACAAGTGGCCAACAACCTTTACTTGGTCGTATCTCAAACTTATAGGAATTGATCGAAGGATATGGCAGCATCGTATATACTTGGACATGAAGCTAAGAAGGCAACCACAAAGGCAACTCAACCCCAAATTGAAGCAAATAGTCATGAAGGCAATAAAATAACTCCTCAAGGCAGGGTCATCTATCCCATCACGGGTAGTGAGTGGGTTAGCCCACTTGTAATTGTGCTAAATAAAGGTGACAAGTGGTGGGTCTACATTAACTTTAGGCTATTGAACATGACAACATTTAAAGATCATTTCCCATTGCCATTGTGGATCAAGTGTTGGACACTATCTTCGAGCATTGCAATTATAACTTCTTGGATGATTATAGTGGCTATAACCAAATCCAAATTGTGCTAAAAGATTAGGCCAAGACAACATTCACAAGTCCATGGAGAACTTTTGCATATTGTAAGATGTCGTTCAGTCTGTGCAATGCCCCTACAACATTTCAATGCCTGGCCCTTAGTATTTTCCAATAGTAAATTAGTAGCAAGGTAGAAGCCTTCATGGATGACTTCTCTACCTATGGAGCTACATTTGAGCAAGCCTTGGACTACCTTGAGTAGGTATTGAAAAGATATGTCAAAACAAACTTTAGGCTCAATTGGCAGAAATGCCATTTAATGCTTCAAGAAGGCATAGTATTGGGGCACAAAATTACTCAGGTAGGGATTGAGGTAGACCCTGAAAAGATAAGGGTCACCCAAGAAATCACATGTCAACTAGAGATAGTTAAAGATTTTAGATCATTCTTTGGACACACTAGCTAATATCAACGATTCATAGAGAACTTCTCTAAGATCTCAAAGCTATTGATTGAGCTTACAAAGAAAGATGCTCCATTTGTTTGGACCAAAGAGTGCGAACATGCATTCCAACTACTAAAGGAAAAGCTTATAGAGACTCTGATTCTACGAGCACCAGACTAGTCCAGATCATTTTACATAATGACAAATGCATCTAATTATGCCTTGGGAGTTGTGCTTACATAGTTGGACAATAAAAAGTGTCCATATTACATTCATTGCACAAGTCGAAGCATTGTGGCTGCACAATTGAATTACACCGCAACTAAGAAAGAATTAATGGTAGTGGTGTATGCTCTTGAAAACTTCAAGCATTATGTGCTTGGTTATAAAATATTTATGCATACATACCATAGTGCCATCTGCTTCTTGATGAAAAAATTGACAATGAGCCCTCGTATCATATGGTGGCTCGTGATCTTGTAGGAATTCAATCTCATAATGGAAGATTTAAAACGGACTGAGAATGTGGTCTCTAACCACCTCTATCAGTTAAGATGGGATAATAAAGAGGAGGAGAGTTCACTCTTTGACCAATTTCTAGGAAAACTTCTCTTTACAAGAGAAATAAATGACCAAGTACCCACTGAACCAAAATGGTATGATGGCATCCTCACTTACCTTCTCACGCAGAAGATGCCATAAGATCTGGACTTTAGGAAGAAACAACAATTTCTTCATCAAGCAAAGTAGTTCATGGAAATCAATGGACATTTTACAAGGTGTGTGCCAATGGCCTGGTTTATTTGTGTCCGTAATGTGCATCAGTTTTGTGCTCTCCAAGATGCTCATGAAGGCCTTTGCAGAGGCCACTATGTAGGGAGATGCATGGCCATAAAAATCTTGATGGCAGGATACTATTGGCCTACAATCTTTAGGGACACCCACCAATTTGTTCGATCTTGAGGATGTTGTCAAAGAGATGGTGGGATGATCAATCAAATGGAGGATCCTCAATAGTGGATTCAACCACTAGAGCCCTTTGACATATGGGGCATGAACTTCATGGGTTCCATGACACCATGTCTAATGAAAAGGTGTATATCATTGTAGTAGTTGACTATTACACCAAATGGACATAAGTAGTAGCCCTCATTGATTGTACATCATCCACTATTGCTAAATTTGTACAACAAAATGTTGTAAACAGGTTTGGGGTGCCACATGCATTGATTTCTGATAATGGAACTCATTTTACAAGTGAAACTTTTAGAAAATTGATGCAACACTTGGGGGTTGAACATAAATTAACAACACCCTATTACCCCCAAGCCAATGGTCAAGTAGAGGTAACTAACCAAGAGATCACAAAGATCTTAACAAGAATCATAAGCAAATATAGGAAAGACTAGAACATAAAATTAAATGATACCCTTTGGAACTACTACTCAACATGGAAACTTCCTATTGGCTACTCTCCCTATGAGTTAGTGTATGAAAAACTTCCAGCACTTCTAGTTCAATTCAAGCTCTATACACTCTCAACAACCTGTGACCTGAATCTTGACCTAAGTCTAGCCTAAAAAAAAGACTGATAGACCTCAATGTGCTTGATGAAAACTAATTAGTGGTCTTATCTTTGAATGAAGTGCATAAGGCATTCAATAAATAATGACATGACTGAAGAATACGAATAGTGAAATTTCAACTAGGAGATAAGGTTTTTTACTGGAATCCCACACATGTACCTTAGAAAAAAAAATTCCAAAGGTTATGGGAAGGATCTTACATAATTAATGAAACCTTTTCTTCTAGGGCCATGATCATATACAAACCTAAGAGTCCAAATAAAAGTAGTTGGTCAACATCCAACAAGTGAAGCTTTTCCATGAGCCAAAGTAAGTCAATACAACAAATACCTTAATGACTGGACAACCACACTCAATTTTTTGGATCTATTCATTCAAATTCAATCATGGGGGAGATGGCCATTCATGTTAAATCATCGACATGGCTCCTTAGTTTTTCTATTTTTTATTTTCTACATTTTTGATTTTGCAAGATAATTATTTTACAACTTTCTAATTTTCAAAATTTTTCATATTTTTACACCATTTTTTGTTTTACACCAACATTAGTACATTTGAATCTTTCTTGAATATTTTACACTTTCTTATATATTTTACTTTATTTGAGTGTGATCTTCAAATTTTTGGTAATAAAAGTACTTTATTGCCAATAAGAGACTGTGGTGCTATAGCTATTACTAATGATGGTTTGTGCTTTATGTTTTTGGTTTGCTAATGTTTGGTTTTTATTTTTGAATTTTTGTACTGATAACTTAGTCATGGTTTCTTCTTCATGGAATAAGTAGTGAGTCCATGTCATCCACCCATTCACAAACTCTATATTTTCCTTGTTCTAGAAGTTTGAGGTCCCTTTCATTAAAAAAATTTTTAATAAATTTGTAACCTTGGTAGTTTCTGGAATTCAAAAAGATTCAAAGGTTTGAATAGGGTGTGACTTCAAGGGGACTCGGTACTCTTTTACTTACTTGAGTGTTTGAGTTTTTTTCATGGACTTCTTACCATTCCATTCCAACCACTAATAGGAAGTCAAATAAAGTCATTGCATGGTGTGGTTCCCATCCAAAAATCCAAAAAAAAAGGAGAAGAGAAAAAAAAAATAAACAAACAAACAAAACAAGAAAAAAAACATGATGGAAATTCAAAGCACATAGACAAATAAACGAGCTACAAGCACTGGTTATGGGGCTAGAAAGACATGCATCCATGCTGAAAGGTTCCCTCTAACTAAGTTCCTATCTCACTTCCTACTTCTCTTTTCTTCTCTTTATGGAATAGTGGTTGTTTTATGGGAGCACTCTTGTGTCTCGAGGGGGTGGATTGATCTTGTAGTGGTGATGAGAAGTCACTGAAAGAGGTTGGTTTTGGTTTGGACAAAGAATGGATCTTATTTGATCATTTTAAACATAAACTCCACAAGGGACTTCTTATGACCTTAGTTGGAATTCTATTCCACCTTCTCTATCATCCATCTATGTTGACCATAATCCATCTTGCTACCAATGTCCATGTTCTTGATTCTATGTTTTGGTGTAATGTATTTCAATTCTTAGGTAGAATCTTTTGGGTTTTGGTTCTTAACTTCCATTGACCATTAGTCACCTATGGGGCCCATGGACTCCTTAGGTTGAGGTTATGCAAGGGCAAAAAAAGCATGTGCTTGCTATGGGGAGGACCCACTTGCATATTTGTTGGTCAAGTTTGTTAAGCACATTATCCTTTGACATTTTTGCAAACCAAATCTTTCGTACACCCATCTTCTGCATCACACCATGTGTTCCTTTACAAATTTTGTTTATTAAATACATTCTCCATCAAATTTCTTAATTTTTGAGCTTTCAAAGATCCTCTTCAATGATTTTATCATATTCTTGGCTTTTTAGAGATTCCATAGTCTCTAATTTCATTGAAAAATTCCTTATATTTCTTAAGATGTTCAAAATTTAAAATTTTTGTTAATGGGCCCTGTATACGGGCCTCGTCAACGAAGTTGACCCATATATGAGGCCCCGTATATGGGGCCCCATCAATATAAGACAAAAATAGTATAAATAGGCATGACCCCACTTAGAAAATTTTACATTTTCATACAAATGCTAAAGGAGTTTTTCAATTTTTGAGAGCCCAAAAACTCCTAGAGCCCATAACTTATAAACCCTTTATCTAAATCACTCCATTCTTTGACCTTGCAACTACTAAAGGTAAGCTCTTCATCATGGTGGCCGCAAATGTACCATTTTTTATAGAAAATTTTTGTGATTTTTTCTAACTCCTACAAAGGTTTAACTAAAAAATCAACTATTAAATATTAAATTACAAGAGTTAGACCTTTCCAGCAAGCTTCAGTGACATTTATAATAAATAATTAATAAAATAATCAATCTACCATGGTCCAATCTTAGCCAAATTGTAACTAACTAACGAGAAAGGTATCCAAAAAAATGAAAATTTACACATTATGCCTACTAATCGATGGATGTGTTGTGACTGTAGATGGCATTGAAAGGGAAGCACACACAGGAAGTAAAACTATCCTAACCAAGAGAGAAATGACCTAGAATAGAAAGAGGCCAAGAGTAGCCCCAAGAAGAACCACTCACAACCCATGCCACAAGTCCTCTCAGGGAAGAGGTCGAAGTGGAATCTATTAGATAGATTCCAAAACCAACAACAATAGCAACAGAAAACACCCATTGGGATGATGCACCAACGCAACCAGCAAATCTTGAGGTGACCTTAACAAAGGCTTGCCTAAATTAGATTAAATCAAGGGAGTTCCAAAAATTGGTGCTATAGGACTTAAATTTTGGCCCTTTCCTGAAGCATGCACCAAGAGAAGTACAAGACCAACTAAAGGCCTCTTCCATGTGGCTAATCATCACTTCCATCGGAGAGTGGTACATGGGAGAAATATTCTTATTCTAGAATAATAGACATCTTTGAGCAATAGTGAAAATCAAGGATATCTCAGTGTCCTACTCGGCATAGGCCATTGCTGGGTTACTTGAAATAGTGGCAATGATGTTATGGTGTTGAATGTAAGGAGTTTGGCATGCTCACATCGACAGAGAGGATCCATTACAATACTATGACCTTCCACCTCGATCCCACGATGAGGTTAAGCAAAATCATCACCTTCTCTACCTGAGCATGCACCACTCTAAGTGGGAGATTCCTAGTCAACCTTCTGCAACTAATCTCTTTGGAGATCGAAAAGGGATTTAAAGAAAATGAACATGGAAGGAAGGCACTCCTTCCATGCCTCATTAGGAAACTCTATTGAAGGGGAGGGATAGTTCATTACACCAACAATACTATTAGAACTATTATAGATGCCAACTAGGTAGAGATGATGAAGACACCTACCATAACTATCCACAAAGAGGAACACCACCACCTCCACCTGCCACTCAAACAACTGTGCCAAACATCACTACAACCACCCAATAGTTGCAAGAATACAGAGAATGGCTCTTGAGTGAATAAGAGCAACAAGCATGCACGAGTGGTAGGGACCCATCTGTCTACAGACTAGCCATGAATCACCTTAATGAGGTGGCCAAAATAATTAGTTTGATGGGTGAGGGTGGATCCATTTTCTTGACCCAAAGGATGTAGTTGCCCACAAGGTTGAATTCGAGCACCATAGAGGTCACAATGTCTCTCGCAGAATAATAAACACTCCCAAAAATCTCTAGGAACACTGCAACCTTCTCAATGTGCTTGGAGGAGGATGAGGGGACAATAGTTTTGTTGATGTAGTACTAGGGATAGGAAATAGCAACAGAAGTGATAATTTACAAGATTTCCGAAACGCTCAATGAACCTACACCATTTACACTAGACATCACTACACTCAAAGATGTGCAAACATTTGCAAGGACTAGAAGCATCAAAATAAGTGTAGCACAACATGAGGAACTACTAAACTAGCTGGTGGGAACTGGGCAACCACTTCTAGATGTCTTTAACATTCTAGACAACATTATTCTAGACTATGGAATAGCTTCATACCAAGCTCAAACAGATTGAAGATGCAATGGAAACAACGATGTTCTATAGATCCTTGATAGAAGCCACACAACATAAGATTTAAAAGTCTTTATATCAAACCCACTTGGAGAATGTCTAATTAACCATAGAAAATCATAGCTTGTGGAATGTTAATGTGCACAAGCAACAATTAACTGAATTCATCTATCAACAGCAGGAGCAACTAGCCAGAGCAAACATAGAACTTACGAGATTAATAGTAGAGAATAGGAATCTCTCCATGGAGGAGGTGCACACCCTTCTCTAGAAGACTGCAATTGAGGTAACTACCTAAAAATTTGAAGCTCTCAAATTTTAGAAAGTCAAGGTTCATTACAAAGAAAAGGGCAATCTACATAAGGAAGTAAATGAAAAACATATCCAATTGGCAAAAGTAAAAGCAAATGAAGTCCTCTAGCAATTCCAACAAAGTAGAGAAGTTTGGCAACCCATCATTGATGGGATAGATGCCTACAATAAGGTAAAAATATGTACAAAGGAGTTGCAAATTGAGGAGATGATGGAATACATGAAACTTACCAATCTCCATTACGCAAAGCTGGCCATGTTGACTACTAGATGACCATGGTCTAAATTAGAGAAATAGGTGGCTAGCTTGTACTTGCTATATGAGGTCAAGTTCAAGCACCACAAGGACACCAAGGACAAGCTTGTAGTGGTTAATGTTGAACTCAAAGTTCTCAATGCATGCTTCACATATCAACGATCAACTACTGAGAACCCAGCTAGGAGGATGAATGACTACTAGGAGCTACAAAATGCAGTAAGGGCATTTGACATCGAACACAAACAATTCATTGCTTGGTTTGTCAATGTAAAGAAGATGTTTCCAATCATGTTCTATCTGTGGGATGTCTCCATTCTAGCCCACATTGATGATGTCACATGGACTGTGAATGATCCCTGGAGTAAGGAGGAGAAGATGAAGGCATTGCTTGATGCCTTTCTCCTTCCACTGAAGGTGTAGACACAGTAGAACAACCACAACCACCTCAGCTACTACACATGCCTAGAGCTTGTGAAGGTCCTTCAGAGCCTTAGGAGCCACCACCACTTGAGATTGTCTAATCTTCATCACTGTCTTCAAACCATCAAAGGATGTGCTATCCAAATTTTTGTAGTCATGTCATGGTTTTTAATTTTGTGTCATGAACACAAAAATGTTTTGTAATGTGTTGATCTGTACACTCGGCACATAGTTTTGTTAAGTTAGTTTGTTTTGTTTTGTTAAGAGTCAGTCAATAATCCCATACCTTCCAAATTTTGTAAAAGAACTCGAGAATGAGTTTTCATGTAGTCGTGGGGGTATGATGAGTGTCAAAGTGTTGCATCAATAGGCCCTTGTTGATGCAGCATTGTCGATGAGGCCTCATTGATGTGATGTTGCCTTGTCAATGGGGCTACATTAACATAGTGTTTGCTACTTTGACAGGGCCCCATCAATGCAACCGTAGAGCAAAAACTATAAATACAAGCTTCTAGCCATGTTTATGGGGATTAGATTCATAGTAGTAGCAAAGGCCTTACAGTTTGTCCATTTGAAAATTGGAATATTTTTCCCAAGTGCCCATAGTAGTAATTAATTGTACGGATCTTTATTTGAGCATTGTTGTACCTGAACCACATCGATGTGTACGACAATAAAGACAAGCTTCTTGATAAACCTTGTAGCATTCTAGATAGCTTAAATTTTTTATTTATGCATTTAGTGTTTTTATCAAATATTTGATTAATTAAGCTAAATTAGACTTTAATCAATTAAGCTAAATAGATTAAGTACATAAGTACGACTGCTTCAAGTGTAAACATGTATTCACTTGGTAATCCTAGTAGCATTATTGCTTGATGCACTCAGTAGCGTAGTGCTTGGTAACCCAAGAGTGGATATGTGGGTTTAGGACATGTTATGGAAAGTGGGATTGGATGCTTATGTTAGGATTAGCTAGAGACTAGTTAGTTAGTTAGATTGAATTTGTCATTAAATTACTTTACCTCTCTCTTCAAGCACCAAAGAACATAAAACATAAAAGGACAAAAATCATAGGCCTCAATAACACTTAACCATACTTGTGTACTTCACAAGTGTAATTGGGAGGACAACGAATGACCTTAGGGCAAGATTCACTTCCTAGAAGACTAGTGCACTAGAAATTAGAGAGTCCATGGAATTTGACCAAATCATGCGTGAACACTTCATGATCCATATGGTTGGATGTAAGGGTACCTGCTGCTCATCATTGGCACCATTACTAAGGATGGTGCTTGTTATCTAGATTAATTATATTATACACGATCATTGTAAATGTATTAATAATTTATCTTTTAGAAAAAATTAATATTTTAAGTCACATACATTATCATGCAAAATTTTGTCTTCTTCATATAGGGTCAATAATGCATCATATGATGACAACACTCATAGGAGAAATGATAGGATCCATAATGAAGAGAACTAGAGTGAACAAACTCAAGCAAGGGTTTCATATGCTCATTTAGAGTCTTACTACACTTAAGGACTACATTCAATTGGTGCAAACAATCCTAGAGGAGATGAAGTCCTAGAATAAGAAGGACCTCAAGGCCTAGGACCCCCTCCAAACCTACAAGAGATAAATCAAGGGACCATAGGGGGAGATGTAGCAACCATGACATTTCTCCTAGTTTCCCATCTTTCTCTTCTTCTTACATGTCTAGTCTTGACAAGGATGAACATAGGTATAAAAATAGAGATACACTAAGGGATCAAGATAAAGATAGAAATAGAAATAGAAATAGATGAGATCATCAAAGTAAGCACAGATCAGATCATCATAATTAAACAAATAGAAATAGAAATCATCACCATGACATGCCTAATGATGATGAACCCTTGTTGGCTACTAGGAGCATGACGCATAATGGAGGCAGTTAGAATACCCCATAGGAATCAAAGGGAAAGTCACATCAAAAGGCTTGATATGAATAACATCCCTAAATCTATGAGAGGCTATAAATTTGATCCACAACATCACTTACAAGCCTTCCATGATGCCTACACCTTGCAAAACATTGAGACTGAGTGGCAAAAGTTAAGCTCTTTCATGTGACACTACTAGATGAAGTTGAAAGTTGGTATAGATTGTTGGAACCAACCTCAATCCACTAGTGGCCCTCAATGATGGAGTTTTTCAATGAAAAATACCAAACCTATGCGAGAGTGTCTAACCTAAGAAAACAAATCCAAGGATGGAAGCAAGAACAACATGAATCCTTTGATATGGTGTTTGACAGATACTGTTCTCTACTACATAGATTTCTAAGCCATGAACTTTCTCAAAAAGAGTAGCTTCTCCGCATCATAGATGGGATTCATACCCCAATAAGAAAGACCCTTGGGATCTATTCCCAAGGGAAATTATCTGAATTAAAAGCCCATCAGATACAAAGGCTAGTTGAGCAGGTGGCAAAAGAAGATGGAGAGCTATGTGAAAGAGAGAATGTAGAGGAATATAACAAGGATCCAACTCTTTAAACAAGAGAAGTCCATATGTATGATAAGGGAAAAAAGAAAGCTCTTGATAAGTTGATTTCACAATAGACCTTGCTAATACAAAAGGCTATTGCTAAGATCAAAGCAAGGCTAGATAAGATGTGGGAGTTGATGACCGAAAAAGTTACAACCTACTTAAAAACCATAGGAAAGAAGGTAGTGCAAAAAGAATCAAGTGATCAACACAAGAAGAGGAAAAAGACCTATGAAATAGGTAGGAACACTTATCGACAAAAAGGGAAAATGGCCATACTAGAAGATGTTTTTGACTTGAATATAGAAGATGATGATGGATGTGACATCTGCCAACATGACCATCCAAAGGGCTAGTACCTAGTTATGTTACATCTACATGAATTTGGAGCTCTTGCTTTGAATTCCAAGTTCGTACAAAAGCAAATGCCTGAGAAATTATCTCACTCACAAGGTAATTATAGATAATCCTACCACCAACTGTACTATTTTAGTGGGATTTCTTATCAGCTTCAACATTACTATCAACTACAATGGCAAAACCCATAGTCATGGGATATGCCATCAACAAACTAGTAATACCCTTATTGCTAGCCAAACCCATATGACTACTATGGTCAACAACTTATTTTTCCAAATGGTTCTACTTCCTCTACCTCGAAGCACTACTATCACTTTCTTGAATAACATCAACTCACGACATCTCTTGTGGGATCACCATCTCACACCTCTTATCCTCTGTCACATCCTCAATATTCTCATACTTCCATCCATCATAAGTCACCACCAATAACATAGGAAGGATTGATACCACAACATCAATGAAAGAATGTCACTTGTGCTAAAAACATATACGTAAATAATAATGCTAGTAGATCTCAACCACAGTCTCAAAAACCTCCTTTCTTTAGGACAGTTTCCACACCTAAGCACAAAACTTGTAGACCTACTAGCTCATCAAAACTAGCATAATACCAACCTAGTGCAACATCCTTCCTCACCAGAATAATGTCTTCCAATCCTACATAAGAGCCAACATCCATTACCACTCCAATGTAAGATGTACAACATGAACTTATCACTATGAAGAGATAGGCAATTTCATGCATCACTAATAATGATAAAGTGTGTAGTTGTGGGTTGAAAGTTCAAAATATTGACATAATTCCTATACCAACCCACAAAATATGTGAAAAACAAGTATGTGGACAAACGAGAGCATGGACCATTGAACCAAAAGACACCCACTAGCTAAAAAATAAGAACCTAAAATCATGTAAAACATGCATGGAACAATTTGAATCACTCATTAACTCTTATTTTAAGAAAATAACCCCAACTGAGAGCTCACAAACAAAAATATTAAACCATAATCATACACTAGCAAATTAAGGAAATAAGGACTTAGATGATCAAGATTCAATTACCATTAAGATTACCTAGAATAATTATAGAAAAACTAAATCATTGATGAGTCACACCATCGGTTACGTCAACATGGTCTCATTGATGTGACCCCGTCGATGCAACCGCGTTAACGTATGATTTGATGTGTTAACATGATCTCGTCAATGCAATGTCCATTTTTGCCTATAAATATGCACTCACCCACCATGTTTATGATAATCTTTGTCATAGTTGTAGTGAATTTCTTGAAGTTTTGTCATTTGAAAGTTAGAATATTTTTCTAAGTGCTTGAAGTAGGAGTCAAAGAGTGTATGTATCTTTATTCGAGCATTGTTGTACCTAAGCATGACAATGTGTGCTGCAATAAAGATGAGCTTTCTAATAAACCTTGCAACACTTTGAAATAGATTAATTGTATATTTATGCATTTATTATTTTATGTAGNTTTGAAATAGATTAATTGTATATTTATGCATTTATTATTTTATGTAATTTGCTTTAAAAATTTAAGTAATTAAATAATTAATTATGAAATAAATTAAGCTAGATTAAATAGTAATTAATTAAGCACATAAGCATGACCACTTCGATCATACGCTTAGCACCTAGTAATCCCAGTAATGGTAATCTAGTAGCATTAAATGTGTTCAAGATGTGTATAATAAGTGGGAATGGATACTTATGTTAAAATTAGTTAAATGTTAGCTAGTTAGATTAAATTAGCAATTAAACTATTGTATTCATTATTCTTTATTCTTAGGTGACCTAAAACATAAAATGTAAAATGGATAAAAATCATATGCCTCAGTTGCACTTTACCAAACCTTTACAATTCACAAGTGTAATTGGGAAGACAACAATTGCAATGATTGGTTTTACTTCTTAGAGACTAGCGTACTTAGAAGGCTATAAGTCCATGAAGTTTGATTAGATTGCACATGAATGCTTAGTGAGTCATACGGTTGGGTGTAGGGTCTACTCGCCGCTCATCATTGGTGTTGTTGCGAGGGACTTGTAGTTTGATACATGCGCTATCTAGGACTTAATGAATATTATTTAAGATCGTTGGAATAAGCCCTGAGGTCACAATCCTTCAAATAATAATAATTATAATTATAATTTAAGCACGCTGAAATTTTTCTTTAATCTAAAATGTCTTCTTCTCATAAGCATGATAAATCAAAACCACCATTGCCGCAAGAATTCAAAGTGGTGTATATTCATCCAAATGAGTTTGTACTTGATTTCACCTTCATCCTACATCAAGATGAACAACTACAGTGGAAAGATATGGAGGGCAATGTTGGGTTGCCTCCCAACCAATTTTTTCTTGGGATGCTACTCTAAACTCTTAAAAGGTTGGGCATCTAAGATCTCCATGATGAATTAGTTGTGTAGGACCATGACTAAGACTACCATCCCATAGAAATACAATGTAAATGAGATCGGCACCAAGAGAAGCCCCACGAAGTTATGAAGGAGAAACAGTACACTAACCTCTTGTTCTTACTGAACCAAAATGACAAAGAGGATCCTTCCTCTAGGGGTTATCAACATGAAGATTCTCCATCCCTTGACTCTGGTGAAGGGGGCTTGAACCCACACTTACAGTCCACTATCAATAATCTAGGTTCAGACAAAAGTGGAAGGCAAGGTAGGGGCTTGCGCAAGCATCATGATGATGATAAACCTGATGATCATGGCCATGACAAGTGGAGAGGAGGTGGCAAACACCATGATAGTGGAAGTCCTCCCCCCTCGTCATCCTCTTCATTTGCATCTTCTTCCTCTTCTAGTTCTAATCGACATCGTAGAGGATGAAACCATGATGGAGGTGAATGGTAGGACAATGATTGTAGGCCTCACCATCAATCAAGGGGTAGCAAGGAACATCATCGGCATCATTGAAATCACGATGATGATGAACCTTTGCTGGTAACTTGAAACATGCTGAACATTGCAGAGGTAGTCAAAATCCCATCCAGGCATGTGAAAGATAGTAGAATTAAGAGGTTGGATATGAACAATATCCCCAGATTTGAAGGGGGATATAACTCAAATCCATAGACACACCTTCAATCCTTTCATAATTCCTTTGCCTTCCAAAACATAGAAAACAGCTAGCAAAAACTTAAGCTATTTCTCAGGACACTCATAAAAGAAACAAAAAGTTGGTATCGCTCCTTCAAGCCAAAATTAATTCGTAGATGGAGTATGATGCTTAAGCTATTTAATGACAAATATCAGATGTACTCTACAGTGTCCAATTTGAGGAAGCAAATCCAACGTTGGAGACAAGGAACACATGAACCCTTGGACGTAGCCATGGGCAAGTATTATTCCCTTTTGCACAGATGTCATGGCCATGTTTATTCTCAACGGGAGTAGCTTCACCATATCATAGATGGGCTCCGATTAGAAACAAGGATAACTCTTGTGGTCTATGCTCAAAGGAGACTGTCAAAACTAAGAGCACATCAAATTCAAAGGCTAATTAAGCAAGTTGCAAAAGAAGAAGATGAGTTGAAAAAATAGAAAAGTGATGACAAGTATAATTGGGATCCTTCCATCAGAAAAAGGAAGGTTCAGTTTTATGACAAGGGGAAGGCACCACTTCATGAAGTGGTGTAGTGAAAAACCTTGCCAATTCAAAAACCTTCTCCTCTCAAGAAGAGTAGCATCCATTTAGAATTGGCAAATCAGGTCATCACTTTTTCCTTGGGATTAATGGAGGCCATTGTTACCACTATATATGGGTGGTCATATCTTATCAATTTCCTGATGATCAAGGTTGAAAATTGTAAGGGGGACTTCCCAATCATTATGGGAAGGGCTTGGTTGAGCACTGTTGATGTGTGAATGGGCATTAGAGATCTTTTCTTGGAGATTTTAAAGGAAAATGCATTCTAAAAGATCAAGAAGAAGAGAGTTCCATGCATCATGTACAATGATATTGGGTGCAACTATGTGCAGAAACTCTAGTCTATCAAAAGCACATCAATCAAAGCATGTAGATAGTATGTAGATGAATCTAAAATCCAAAAGTATCTGTACAAAACAACCACAAAACAAGAGGACACCCAATGGCTGATATTTGATTCTAAAAGCAGCACACTTTGCATGGAACCTATTGAGAGCCTAACTTGTGCCTATGTTGAAGGCATGGATGAACTAGAGCAAGTTCATCACCAACTCTTTGATGATGAACTTTTTGATACCAATTGAAAAGAGTTGGAAATCCTTGACAGTTTTAAACAAGAGTCCTTAGAGTTAAAAACTCTACCTATCGACATGGAATATGCATTTTTTTAAAATGGCAAGTCAATAATAATCAATGCCAACCTTGCTCCTGAGTAGAAAAGAATGCTTTTGAAAGTGGTTAACAAATGGCCAACATCCTTTACTTGGTCATATTCTAAACTCATAGGGATTGATCCTCAAATATGCTAGCATTGCATCTATACTAATCCAGTAATAAGACCAAAAAGACAATTGCAACGATGGCTGAACCCCAAATTGAAGCAAATCATCAAAGAGGAAATTGAACAACTCCTCAAGGTAGAGTTCATCTATCCAATTGTAGATAGTGATCAGATTAGCCCACTTGTAATTTTTATTAAAGAAAGGTGGAAAGTGGTGGATCTGTATTAATTTTAAGCTATTGAACATGGCGATGTTATAAGATCATTTTCCATTGCCATTTGTAGACCAAGTGTTGGACACTATTTCTGGGCATTACTATTATAGCTTTTAGGATGGTTATAGTGGCTATAACCAAATTAAGATTATGCTTGAGGATTAGGCTAAAATAACATTCACAAGTCCTTGGGGGACTTTTTCATATTGTAAGATGCCATTTGGTTTCTGTAATGCCCCTACAACTTTCCAACACTTGGTCCTAAGCATTTTTCAGCAGTAGATTAGTAGCAGGATGGAAGTCTTCATGGATGACTTCTCCACCTATGGTGCTATATTTGAGTAGGCCCTAAAGTGCCTTGAGAAAGTGCTTAAAAGGTGCATGGAGACTAATCTTTGGCCTAATTGGTAAAAGAGCCATCTCATGGTCAAGAAAGGCATTATGTTGGGGCTCAGAATTTCTCAAGCAGTGATTGGGGTAAACCCTAAAAAGATTTGGATTATTCAAGGAATAACCTACTAATGGAAAACCATTAAAGATGTTCACTCATTTCTTGGACGCACTGGCTATTACTGGTGATTCATAGAGAATTTCTCTAAGATCATGAAATCATTGGTCAAGTTGATAAAGAGAGATGCTCTATTCATATGGACCAAGGAATGCGAAAAGGCATTCTAGCAGTTTAAGAAAAATCTTGTAGAGACTCCAATTCTATGGGCACTTGATTTGTTCCAACCATTTCACATCATGACAAATGCATTGAACTATATCTTAGGAGCTATGCTTACATAGTTGGATGATTAGAAACATCCATATTACATCCACTGCACAAGCCAAAGCATTGTTGTTGCATAGCTCAATTACACCACAATAGAAAAAGAACTTATGGCAATGGTGTATGCCTTGGGAGAATTTTAGGCACTATGTGCTTAGGTACAATGTGTTTGTGCACATGGATCATAGTGCCATTTGCTTCCTCATGAAGAAGCCATCAGTGATCCCTTGTGTCATACAGTGGCTAGTGATCTTACAGGAGTTTGATCTTATAGTGGTAGATTGAAAGGGGACTAAGAATGTGGTCACTAATCAATTGTCTCCATTACGATGGAACAATAAAGAGCATGAGAATCACTCTTTGATCAATTTTCTGATGAACTCCTCTTTGTTGATGCAATAAATGAACAAGTGGCTACTTAACCAAAATGGTACGATGGCATCCTTACTTATCTTATCACTCAAGAGATGCCAAAAGAGTTAGACCATCAAAAGAAACAACAATTTCTTCATCAAATCAAGCGCTTCATGGAAATCAATAGACACCTTTACAAGGTGTGCACAGATGGACTAGTTTGTTAGTAAGTTCTTAATGCTAACCAACTGTGCATTCTCCAAGATGCTCATAAGGGTCTTTGTGGGGGCCACTATGCAAGGAGGTGTACAACCATTAAAATCCTAATGGCAAGGTACTATTGGCCAACACTCTTCAAGAATACCCACCAATTCATCCACTCTTGTGAATGCTTTCAATGAGATGGTGGGATGATTACTCAAATGAAGGGACAACCGTTAGAACCCTTCAACAAATGGGACATAGACTTCATGGATCCCATCATGCCCATGTTAAATGGAAAGGTGTACATAATAGTCGTTATTAACTATTATATCAAATGGACAAAAGCAATAGTTGTCAACAATTGTACATCTTCCACTGTTGCACGATTTGCACAACAGCATGTTGTAAATAGGTTTGGAGTTCCATATGCACTGACTTTTGACAATGGTACTCACTTTATAGGTGCTACTTTTTGCAAGCTCATGCAACACATAGGGTTGAACATAAATTAACAACACCCCACCACCCCAAGCCAACAGTCAAGTAGAGGTTACGAATAGGGAGATCATAAAGATCTTAACAAGAACAATTAGCAAATATAGAAAAGACTAGAGCACAAAACTCAATGATGCTCTTTGGGCCTACCACTCCACATGGAAACTCCCTATAGGCTACTCTTTCTATGAGTTGATGTACGGAAAACTTCCAACTCTTTCTATTGAATCTGAGCTTCATACACTTCCAACAACTTGTGACCTTGATCTTGACCTTAGCCTAGCACAAAAAGAAAGACTAATCAACCTGAACATGCTAAATGAGAATTGGTTGGTAGCTTTTTCCTTAAATGAAGTGCACAAGGCATTTAGTCAACAATGTCATGACCTTAGAATAAGGAAAGTTAAATTTCAACTTGGAGATAAGGTCCTTTACAAGAACCCCACACATGTACCTAAATGAACTAAGTTCCAAACATTGTGGGAAGGGCCTTATATCATCTATAAAACCTTTCCTTCTAGGGCCATATTAATTTAGAAACCTAAGAGCCCAAACAAAAAACAATTAGTTAACATGTAACAAGTTAGACCTTTCCATGAGTCTAAGCAAGCTAATGAAACTAATGTCTCCTCAGATGAACAATTACACTCAATCTTTCAGATCTCCTCCTTCAAACTCAATCATGGGTGAGATGGCCATCCATGCTAATCGTTAAAATGGCTTCTCAATTTTTCTACCTTTTATTTTTACACCTTTTTGTTTTACACTTTGTTATTTTTCCAAAATTTTTGTTTTATAACATCGTTAGTATGTTTTATTTTTCTTGAATATTTTACAATTTCTTTTATATTTTACTTTATTTTGGTGTGAATTTTCTTTATTTTCTAATACAATTACTTTATTGCCAACAGGACACAGTGATGTTGTAGTTGTTTGCCAATGGTGGTTTGTACTTAATGTTTTTTATTGCTAATGTCTAGTTTCTATTTTTGAATGTAAATTAATAAAATGACTAAGACAAACTTTCTTTTTCACTGAATAGGTAGTAAGTCCACATCATCCACCCATCCACCAACTCTATGGTCTTCCTGGTTTTGGAAGTATGAGGTTCCTTTTTTATTAATAAAACCTTAACAAACTTGTGACCTTAGTAGTTTCCAAACTTGGGAAAGATTCAAAGGTTTGAGAAGGGTGTGACTTCAAGGGGATTCAATACTCTTTGTGCCTCTCTACTTGCTTAAGTGCATGTGTGTTTTCATGGATTTCTTACTGTTTCATTTTGACCAATAACAGGAAGTTGAATAAGTCTTTGCATGGGGTGGTTCCTATTCAAAAATCCATAAAAACATAATTTCTTTTAAAAAATGATGAAATGATGGTGGAAATTCAAAGCACATCCCTTAGACAAAATAATGGGCTACAAGCACTAGTTATGGGACTAGAAAGACATATTATCCATGCTTGAAAGTCCCCTCTAACTAAGGCCCTTTCTCACTTCCTGCTTCTCTTTTCTTCTCAAATAAGGAATGGTGGTTATCTATGGGAGCATTCTTATGTCTCAAGGGGGTGGACCAATCTTAGAGTGATGATGCAAAGTCATTGAAAGTGGTTGGTTTTAATCTAGACTAAGGATGGATTTTATCAGGTCATTTAACCATAGAATCCATAAGGGACTTCATGTGACCATGATTGAAAATTCCATTCCACTCTCTATCTCATCCATCAATGCTTTACATAACTCACCTCGCTAGCAGTTTCCATGTCTTGTTCAATATCATAGTTTGAAGTATTGAAATTCTTAGGTAGATTCTTATGGATTCAGTCTCTAATGTTTCATAACCATTAATCAACTGTGGGGCTCATGAACTCCTTAGTTAAGGTTATGTAAGAGATAAAAAGGCATGACCTTACTATGGGGAGGATCCACTTGCATATCTCTTAGTTGGGTTAGTTAAGTTGATTATCCTTAGGCATTTTTGTAATCAAATATTTCGTGTGCCCTATTGATGCATCTAACTATATGCTCCTTAAGGCATTTTCCCCATAAAATTACATTCTCCCATCAATTCCTTAATTTTGCAAACTATCAAATCCTCTTCATGCATTTCATCGTGTTCTTGGCTTCATGTGCTTCCAAAAGACTTCAATTTCATGTCAAACTCCTTGTATTTCTTTCCTTTTTTTTTTGAAAATGTCAATGGTGGTTAATAGATGCATCGACATGATCCCGTATATGCTAGTTGATGGGACACGATATCGCATGGGCCGCGATATCGCATCTCCCGCGATATCGTGTCTTCCCCTGTGATATCGCGTACACGATATCGCAGTTTGTCACCATGTCTATAANACGATATCGCATGGGCCGCGATATCGCATCTCCCGCGATATCGTGTATGCGATATCACATCTTCCCCTACGATATCGCATATACAATATCGCAGTCCATCGCAATGTCTATAAATAAGAAGCGGCTCTCCCTTGTTTATCATCCTAGGAGTAGAAGTAGTGAAGCTCTGGTAGTTTGATCCCTCCAGAGATAGATTATTTTCCCATGTCTGCCCGTAATGTGGTGAATATAATTGTACGGCATCCTTTATTTAAGTGTGACGTACTTGGATGTGCACATGACTGGCAATAAAGATTGAGATTACTTCATCATTGCAACATTCACTTTGTTATTTATTTAATTGTTATTTACTGCTTTCTCTCTCACCCTTATCTCCTAGTAACGTGGAATGAGTACGACTTGATTACGAGCATTTAAGTGTGACTACTTGGTAACCCAGTGGCATACCTAGGATCTACGCTTGGTAATCCTAGTGGTAGTTGTGCACAAAGTACAAGATGTGTACAGATAATCAAGGAACAAATGCTCATCACACTTAGGCTAGATTAGATTCTCTTACCCTTTCTCCCCTAGCTTAGCTTAGTTAATATTACTTTCCATTACCCTCAGGAGTAGCATTAGATTAGAAACACATCATACACCTCACTCTGGACTAAACCATATGTGACAAAGCTAATACTAGTCCAGGTGGGAAGATAGTAAACTGCGACCTAAGGTTAACGATCTAGGTGCCACAACTAGTCCATCTGTGGAGTTTCACCAGATCACGCGTGAGAACGCTTGTATTCGAATGGTTGAGTGTAGGGGTACCTTGCCACTCATCATAGGCGCCATTGCCGAGGATGATGCTAGTTATCTAGATTAGTTATATCATACAAGGTCATTGTAAAAGGACTTAACAATATATCTCTTAGAAAGAAGTAATTATAAAAAGTCACATCCAAATTCACACACAACTTTAAACAATGCCTCTCCTACAAGATTATAATAATGCCACACTTAGTGAGGAATTTCATTGGAGAACCAACGAACTTTATGACGATGAAGATTCGAGTATACAACCTGAAGTGGGAATTTCTTATAAACATGAACGAAAACAATGTCATCCCAATACATGAAAGCCTAACTTACTCGATGACAATGAACCCCCACTGGCCACTACAAGCCTAATGCAAATACAAGAGGCTGTTCGAATCTCCTGTAGGCATCGTAAAGAGAGTCGTCTACCCAAGCTCAATTTAAATAACTTTCCCCATTTTTTAGGAGGCTATGACTTAGATCCACATCAACATTTACAAGCCTTCTACAATGCCTGCACATGGAATAACATTGATAACGGGTAGCAAAAACTTAAGCTCTTCCCTATGACATTCGTTGACCAAGCAAAAGTATGGTATAGATCGTTAAAACCAAATTCAATAAGACATTGGTCAACAATGGTAGAAGTCTTTAATGAAAAATATCAATCCTACGCAAGAGTGTTAGCCTTGAGGAAACAAATCCAAGGATGGAAACAAGCACAACATGGACCCTTGGACATCGCCTTAGAAAGATATTATGCATTGTTAAACAACTGTCCAGGCCATGGGTTTTCTGAGGAAAGGCTAATGTACCATATCATTGATGGGCTACGTAATGAAACAAGAGAAACCCTAGGGGTGTATGCCCAAGGTCAACAATATGAACTACAAACCCATCAAATCCAAGAGCTTATTAAGCGGGTAGCAAAAGAAGAAGGAGAATTGACCAGATGGGAGAGTGTTGAAAAACATCAACGGGACCAAAATCTTACCTTAACAAAGGTCCATGATCATAAAAAGGAGAAATCAACCAATCATAACGAGAAAGAACAATCTTTGCCAATACAACAATCATTAGAGGAAGCCGAGGCAAAGATCAATAAGATGTTGGAATGGATGTATCAGAAGTGTGAAGAATTTATCAACATTATTGGAGATAGAGTTTTGACAACCCAGGAAGCAGGACAAAACATTAGACAATCGGAAAGAAGGGATAAGGAAAATAAGAGCTTAACTGTCGATCATACATATGAATGCAACATATGCCTGTATAATCACCCCAAGGGCCAATGCCCAATATTGTTACACTTACATGAGCATTGGGGAAACACGTTACATCCAGAGTTCGTACAGAGATACTGTGTTCGATCACAGTGGCAACAACCCCAGTCGTGGGGGAGACCACCCTTAGACTAGAGACACCCTTCATATCATCCGAATCCAAATGTTTATCTTGTTCAACATCCTATTTTTCCAACTGGGCCAATGCACTTTATCTCACCATAGTATCATTCTCCTCAATGCTATTAGCCCACGCCTCCAACACAACCACCGCCTTGTGTACCTTACACTTCTCCTCATTTTCAACATTTTCATTTTTTCCCTCCTTCTACATCGCCACCAACTATTCCTAAGGTGTCTGCACCACCGCAACAATCCATGAACGACACTTGTGCTACTACTACTAACAGTAGTGAAAAGCCTCCTCAACATCAAAAGCGTCCTTTCTTTAAACACGGCCGTAAGAAGGGACAACACAATTCCGAGGCCACTGCATCTTCTAACTTAGCATAAGCCCCACACTGTGGTGCACCCTTACCTTCGAACCCAACGCCTCATGTAACTTCATCAGGGCCACCAACTAACACTCCAACAACCATACGACCCAATGAACACAATCATGGAAGGCAACAACCTAATCCTTGCATACCATCTAGCAATCCCAAATATCATAGTGGGTCAACTCATTATCCGGGAACTACATCGTATAAAGTGCCCCACTATGCTTATTATAATCAATTTTGTGAACCCCTCTAGGGTAACTATGACCAAGTTCCAATACTTCCAACATGCAAGGATCCTCATCTTCCATTTATTAATCCTTTCCATACTTAATCGTTTAGTTATGGGGGATACCCCCCATTCTAATAACAAGCAGGATTAATAAATATTTTTCATTTTCTTTTGATTTTACAAGTTTTTGTTTTCCAGTTTTTCATTTTTCAACCTTTTGTTTTATCTTTTTATCTTTTTGTGTTTTTGTCTTTTTACGTTTTTGTAAGTAATCTCATCTACAAATGAAACACTCATGTGGATCGTTGGTTGAGGTGTGTTCTATGTTATTAAGTCATAAGCGATCAATTATTTGGATAGTGAGCCCACTACACCCACTCATCCATTCTACAAATAAGAGGTTCTGTTCATGGGTACAGTGATATTCTTAACATTTTTAAAACTTAAAATTAATTTTATGTTCATTGTACCCAGAATGAAGAAGGATGGACCAAGAGGGAATGATTAGGGTGTGACATCAAGGGGACTTGTGGATTCTCTTTGGTGTCGGTTGTGGGAGTTATCATGCAACGTGGTTGTACTAAGATCCTTGTAGATCTAATGAAAATGGGAGTAAGAGTAATCAAAATGGCACTCAAAAATCTAATGTTGTTCTAGGAGGTCCCATTGGAAAGACATGCACCCATGCCTGAAGGTTGGTGATTTCTTTGGATTCAGTATTCAAAATGAAAAAAAAAAAGAGAAAAGAAAAAGAAAAAGAAAGTACCATAAAACAAAAGTCACTCCTCCCTTGAATAAAAAGCCAAGTGATCGTACGCCTTGTTGTTATGGTACTCTCATAGTTGTTCATCATGGGATGAAACAATGCGATGTCACTGATTAGAGGAATGAACTTGGTCCTGATCTTGGAACGATGGGTTAATGACACATTAATCATGCTTTGGATGCAGGATTCACTGTGTCCTGGGTTAGTTACCTCATGTCCCAATCTCTACGATCCCTTCTATACTTCGTCTCATCTCACTGTTCGTGTAATTGTAGCTCGTGTGTCGTGTAACATAGAATTCTTACCTCATTCCGGTGATATTTACATGTGTGTGTTTTGTGGAGTTAGTGCAGATTACATTTAACCCTTCTAGTGCCCACAAACACTTTAAGTGTGGTTACACAAGGGCATTATAGGTTGAAACCTGCTTTGGGGAGGACCCACTTGTGTAATTTTCACTTATGACACAGCTCACACACATCATTTATTACCCTCAGCATATTGTTCATGATATTCTTTCCCGTATTACTATCCCTCCGATTCAACGTTCCTATGAATCATCACATAGCCTTTTTTCTCTACCATCCAAGGTCCTTATTGATAAATTCCACACCATCATAATTTTTGTGCCTTCAAAACTAGTTGAATTACCCTGGAATCCTTTAACAATTATCCAAATGTCCTTAGTTTACATCGTTTAATTTCAAAAACATATTAAAAATTCAGTACATTCTCTAAGTGCCCTAACTTCAATAAAAATATATATTCGTGACCCCCCTGTGCTAATCACCATCATTTGCAAGTATTCACATAGGGGAAGTTTTTCAAATTCCTCTCTACGACTCGCGATTGCGCATCCCATGCTTTCATATCCATAACCTTCTCGCTAGTACTCCGATTTTCATTCCGTTTCAACCTACTTGACCCCGGAGTGTTCAGCTTAGTCGTGGGGGAGGGGCACATGTTGAATAGCACATAAATTTTTTGAAATTCATCATCACCAAAAGGACGTATTTAAGGGTAATTAGTTGTAAAATTAAGAATAAAATGTGTCAAAAACAATTTCATCCCCTTAGCTATACCATAAAATTAAATTTGGAAACCACCTAAGCAAAGAGGACTCAACATTATAATCTTTCGGGGACATGTTCTTTCAATAATTAGCATCACACAGAAATAAAGTAAATCTATTAAGGCAAGCAGTAAGGTATAAACTAACTTTGGTAACAACCTTACTAATAATTGGTTCCGTGTGATTGCAGATGGCCCCAAAATGCAGACAACAGGAAGGTCCTTCTCAAGGTGCGATCAAACGACCTAGGAGAGGTGAAGGACAAGTTCCTACCAAATAACATGCAGAGCAGGAGGAACAATCATTTAGTATCCACCAAGAAGACCCTGCTGCTGTACAATCAAGGCCTACCCTCTCTAAAAGCGATGCATGGTACTTAGGGGAAACGTACCAATTTTGGCACAATAAAGAAGAAGGCACCATGGTTAATAATTGTGGTGTGACTGTTGATTTCTCTGTTCAAGCCATTTCGGAAGTATTAAACCTTCCAAATACAGGGACAAAGGTTGCTCAGAACCAGCTGGACACTTTCAGAACCGAGCAACTTAATAAACTATTGATAGAGAATAAAAGGGTGGCAGAAGAAAAAGAGAAGGCTGACTGGGATGCCTTTACAGCACAAGACCCTCATATCGAAGAGGAGAAGCTCCAGGCCATACTTCAGCACCATCAAGCCTCAAAGCCTGGAGCACAAGACAAAGGAAAGGCACCAATGGAGGAGCCACCACCACCAGGAACTACATGAGTTCCAAATTTTTGTAGTTGTAGTATATTCTGTGTGTGTATCGTTATTTTGTTTTCTTCCCACATTGCAGCATCGTCCCATTTCTTTTTCCATCTAATAATCCCATACCTATCCACTTTGTAATCACTGTAACTCGAGAATGAGTTTTTATTTAGTAATGGGGGTATGATGGGACACAATATTGCATGGGCTGCGATATCGCGTACGCAATATCATGTCTGCCGCGATATTGCATCCCCTGCGATATCTCGTACGCGATATCGTAGTTCGTCACCATGTCTATAAATAAGAGGCGGCTCTCCCTTGTTTGATATTAGAGTTAGATTGTAGCAAAACTCTGGCTGTTTGATCCCTCCAGAGATAGATTATTTTCTCGTGTCTGCCCACACTGTGGGGAATGTAATTGTACGGCATCCTTTATTCAAGTGTGATGTACTTAGACACGCACATGACCGGCAATAAAGATCGAGATTACTTCATCATTGCAGCATTCACTTTTTTTATTTATTTATTTAATTGTTATTTACTGCTTTCCTAATTAATCTCTCTCATCCTTATCTCATGTTAGAACGTGAAATGAGTATGACTTGATTATGAGCATTTAAGTGTGACTACTTAGTAACCTAGTGGCATACCTAGGATCTGCGCTTGGTAATCCCAGTGGCAGTCATGCACGAAGTCCAAGATGTGTACGGATAATCAAGGAATGGATGCTCATCGCACTTAGGCTAGATTAGATTCTCTTACCCTTTCTCCCCTAGCTTAGCTTAGTTAATATTACTTTCCATTGCCCTCAGGAGTAGCATTAGATTAGAAACACATCATACACCTCACTTTTTACTAAACCATATTTGACAAAGCTAATACTAGTCTAGGTGGAAAGACAGCAAACCGCGACCTAAGATTAACGATCTAGGTGCCACAACTAGTTCGTCTGCGAAGTTCGACCAGATCGCGCGTGAGAATGCTCGTATTCGTATGGTTGAGTGTAGGGGTACCTCGCCACTCATCACTAGTCTTTGCGTCGATGTGATGAAGTTGACATGACCTTGTCAATGCATGGTAAAAATACTATAAATAGGATGTAACACTTTGCACTTTTTGTCATTTTACATTAAACAAGAGGAAAGTTTTCTATGATTTTTTAGAGCCCCAAACATTCCAAAGCCCATATATTTCACACTGCTTGTTCAATTTCAGTCATTTTTTAGTCCTCTAGCTATCGAAGGTATGCTCTATGTCATGGAGGCCATAAACCTTAGGTTTTTTATAGATAATTTTTTTAAATTCTTCTAACTCCCCCAAGGGCTTAATGAAAAAAATAATATTAAATCATCAACCTATTGAAGTTAAACCCTTCCAACAAACTATGGTAACCTAAAATTAATTAAAGTAATATTAAAAGATCAATCTGCCATAACCACACCTTAGCCAAGTGTAACTATTCCAAAAGAGATAAGGTACTTAATGTTATGAGTTACACACCATATGCTAATCCTTGATCATGTTGTGGTCATATATGGTGCCTAGACCAAAATGCCCACAGGAAGGAGGACCATCTCAACAAAGGGACAAATGACCTAGAACTAGAAAGGGCCAACAATAACAACCCTAGGAGTAGGAAGCTGAAACTCATGCCACGGGACCTCTTTGTGAGAACCTTGAATTGGAATTAGTTCATCAAATTCTAGAAGAAGCAGAAATAGAGCAATCTCATTGAGATGAGGCACCGAGTTGTGCCTAGACTTGAAGTTACCTTGATCCATGCTTGCCTTGATCAAATCAAGCCTATTAATGTTCAATGTTCGGTTCTCCAAGAACTGAACTATGGGGCATTCTTAGAATTCACTTCAGAGTTAGTCAAAGCTCAATTGTGGACCTCTTCCATGTGGCCAATCATCACGTCTAGTGGGAAGTGGTACATGGGAGAGACTTACCTCTTCTAGAACAATCAGCAATCAAGTGCCATAGTTAGAATCAAGGACATTTGTGTGTCCTCCTTGGTGGAAGCAATCACACAAGCTCTCGGCTTGCCTGATATTGGAACCAGCTTGCAAAAGATATCAACTCAAGTAAACCCTAAGGTAAAGAAGGAGTGGACCCAACTATCCTATAGAGTGGACCGCAAAAAGTATGATGCACTCACAATGGCAGAACATGTGTATTTCAAGAAAGCAACCCATCACCTCAATCCAATGGTGAGGCCCAGTAAGGTAACTACCTTTTCTACCTATGCATGTGTTGCTTTGAGTGGAAAATTCTACATCAATCTTCCACAATTGATCTATTTTAAGATAGACAAGTGATTCAAAGAGAATGAACATGGAAGAAAGGCCCTACCCTTTCCCTCCCTCATTAGAAAACTATGCAAAAGGGCAAGAATAGCTTGCTATGCTAACAATGTAATCAGGCATGCTCCTTCTACCTCTTGGGCACAAATGATGAAAGATAAGACCCTTGCCACAACCAAGGAAGAAGAGCAGTAATCACCACCTCCACTACCCACTCATGAAACAACATTGAAGGCCCACACTGCCCTTGAGTGCATGTGCAAGATCCGAGAGTAGCCCTTCCATGAGTAGGAGCTACAAGCAAGAATGAGTGATGGTGATCCATCTGTGTATAGCCCAGAAATGAGTCACCTCAATGAAGTGGCTTAAACCAGTAGCCAGATTGAGCGTGTTGGGCCAATTTTCTCAACCCAAAAACCATAGCTACCTGTAAGATTGAATCCTAGTGCCTGAGAGGTAACAGTATCTCTCTCACAACAACATCAATTCTCAGAAATATCTAGGAATGTCACTACTTTCTTAATGCATCTAGAGGAGGGTGCAGGGGAAACTGTCTTAGTGATGCAGCACCATGGGCAAGAGACAGTAGCAAAGGTGGTTACTAATAAAATTATTGAGGCATTAAACATACCTACAATTTCTATTCTAGATGTTTCTACACTCAAAGATGTGCAGACATCCACAAGAATAGTTAGCAGTAGACTAACTGTAGCCCAGCACAAGGAGTTGTTGAACTGATTGGTGAAAAATAGGCATCTGATTCTAGATGTCTTTGACCTTCTAGATACAATCACTACAACCCAATCAAAGCTATTAGAAGAAAGGGAAAAATACATTATCATGACGAGGCAACTTGAAACAAGCCAAGCTCAAAACCAACGCTTCGTTGTGGAGGTTGCTAAATTAAGAGCCTGCCTTACTGATGTTGTGCTTCTCAACCCTTCATTAACCCATAATTAAGCTTTTCAATAGCTTCAAGACAAGCTCAAGAAGGTTGAGGATGCAAAGGAGATGATGATCTTTGGTCAGTCATTGGTTGATGCCACGATGCATAATATCCAAAAGGCCTTGGACTAGACTCACTAGAAGAATGTAACTTTGACTGTAAAAAATCATCACCTATGGAATGTTGATGTGTAGAAGCAATAAATGTAATAATTTATCCATTAACAACAAGAGCAATTAGTAAGAGTAAACACTAAACTAAGAAGATTAGCAATCAAAAATAGAAATATCTTCATGGAGGAAGTCTAAGCCCTTCCCCAAAAATTTGTAATAGAGGTAGCTGCTTGAAAAAATGAGGCTCTTAAGTTTGAGAGAGTCAAAAATCACTATAGAGATCAGGTTGTTCTATAAAAATAAATCAATGAGAAACATATTCAAATGGCGAAGGCAAAAGTTAATGAGCCCCTCTAGCAACACAAGGAAGGAGGTAATGTCTGGTAGCCTATCTTTGATGGGCTCAATGACTACAACAAAGAAAAAATCATCATGAAGGAGTTGTAGATTGAGGAGATGATGGATTATATGGAGCTTGCTAATCTCTGTTATACAAATCTAGCAATGCCGACTGTTGAACAACTATGATCCAAATTGGAGAAATAGGTGGCCAATTCACACTTGTTGTACAAAGTAAAGTTCAAGCATCACAAAGAGACCAAGCAAAAGCTTGAGGTAGAAAATGCAGAAATTGATGTTCTCAGGTAACGCTTCATCAATCAACAATCTATAGCTAAGAACTTGCCCAAGAGAATGAGTGATTATCAAGAGCTGGAGAATGCAGTAAAGGTGTTTGATGTTGAAAGCATACTTTTCACTGCCTAGTTAGTTAAAGCAAAGAAGCTATTCCCAAGAATGCCCTATCCTTGGTATGTTACCACATTGATCCACATTTGTAATGTAGCATGGACCGTGAATGATCCTAGGAGTGAGGAGAAGATGAAGGCATTGTCGAATGCCATCCATCTTTCACCAGAAGTTGCAGCTGTTGTAGGTCAACCACAACCGCCTCAACCACCATGTGCACCCAAGGCAAGAAAAGGTCCTTTGGAGCCTTAGGAACCTCCATCGCCTGTAACTATTTGAACTTCTTCTTCATCTTCATGCCATCAAAGGAATTGTATTTATCATTTTTATCCTAGTGTTCAATTTTGTTGTCCTGAACACCAAAATTTTATAATGATTTGTAAATCTGTACACATGGGCACTTAGTGTTTGTCTATGTTTGTGTATGTCAGTAGTTAGTTAATAATCCTGTAACTTCCCAAAATTTTATAAGAAACTTGTTCCTCCTTTTTTTCACTCAAGGACGATTTTTCATTCAATTGTGGAGGTATGATGAGTTGCACCATGGGTTACGTCGATGAGGCCTCATCGATGCCATCTCATTGACGTGATCATGTAGATGTATGATTTGATGCATTGACATGACCTTGTCGATGCAGTGTCTATTTTCACCTATAAATACGTGCTCACCCACCATGTTTATGGCAATCTTTGTCATAGTTGTAGTGAAGCTCTCACAGTTTTGTCATTCAAAAGTTAGAATATTTTTCTAAGTGCCTACAATAGGAGTCAAATAGTGTATGGATCTTTATTCAAGCACTATTGTACCTAAGCATGGTAGTGTGTGCAGCAATAAAGACAAGCTTTCTAATAAACCTTGCAAGTAATTTGCAATAGATTAATTGTTTATTTATGCATTTAGTATTTTATGTAGTTTCCTTTAAAGTTTTACTTAATTAAATAATTAATTATGAAATAAATTAAGGTAAATTAAGCTAGATTAAATAGTAATTAATTGAGCACATAAGTATGACCACTTCGAGCATACGCTTAGCACTTGGTAATCCCAATAATGGTTAACATTTGGTAACCCGATAGTGTTAAACGTGTTTAGGATGTGTACGACAAGTGGGAATGGATGCTTATGTTAGGATTAGTTAAATGTTAGCTAATTAGATTAAATTAACAATTAAATTATTGTATTCATTATTCTTTATTCTTAGGTAACCTAAAACATAAAACATAAAAATGATAAAAATCATATGCCTCAGTTGCACTTAACCATACCTTTGCATTTCACAAGTGTAATTGGGAAGACAACGATTGCAACAATTAGTTTCACTTTTTAGAAACTAGCGTACTTAGAAGGCTATAAGTTCACAAAAATTTGACCAAATCACATGTGAATGCTTAGTGATTCATCTAGTTGGGCATAGGGTCTACTCATCGCTCATCAATCATTAAGGATTGTAAGTTAGCAACCTAGAGTGTATGACCTAAGGATTCTAAGATGCATTTTTCAAACATTTTCCCATGCATTCAATTGTGGGAAGAGGCCTTAACCTAACCTAGGAATTAATAAGTGCTTTTTAACTTTTTTGTTTTCCACTTTGTTGTGGTTTATAATATTTTGTTATACCTTTTTCTTTTCTTAATACTTTTTCACATTCTTTAATATCTTCTCATTCTATCATACTTTTTTATTTATTAAATTTTTAATATTCTTTGATATTTTCTAATTCTTTAATAATCTTTCATTCTTACTATCTTTGCATTTCTTAATATCTTTTACAATTTTTTCTATACTTTGCTATTATTCTTACTTGTACATATTTCTGTCAATTTCCAATAAAACACGTTGAATAAGGCAAGATGTAGTCCCAATAAGGTGAAGATTTCTCTATATTATCAATCATAAGGAACTGATTATCTATACAGTGAGACCACAACATCCATCCACCCATTCCAACAATAAGAGGTTCTTACCATGGCTATAATGATATTCTTCTCATAATAAGACTAAGAATAAACCTATGATCATTATGCCTAGATAGAAGAGTGAAGAACCAAGTGGGAATGCAAAGGGTGTGACATCAAAGGGATTTGTGAATTCTCTAGGATTACTACTATGAGTCCTATCCTATTGGATAGGTTGTATTATATCCTTGTAGATCTAACGAAAAATGGGTGTAAGAGTAAAATAAGTGTTGCCTTACCATGTGACTGAAAATACATGTTACCCATGCTGGAAGGTAGTTTTTTGCTAAGGTTGACATAGTTAAATAATAAAATCCATGCACAAGAATAAATTTCTAGGGGTCCCACTAGAAAGACATGTTACCCATGCTTGAAGGTAGGTGGCTACTCAAAAATCTATAAAATAAAGAGTGTAATGAATAAACTCCTCCCCTGGACAATACACTAAGTGGTAATACTCCTTACAATAGTGTAAGTCTTATACTTGTAATTCCAATACATAAAATGATGCAATTTCATTGGAAAGTGGTTTGGACTTGGTTTGAATCTTGAAAAGAAGGGCTAATGATCACTTTAACCATCAATAACACACAAGGATTCATTATGCTTATGGTAAGATACCTCACATGCCAATTTTTGTAGTCCCTTCTAAAGTCCATCTCATCTCACTATATAGTTAATCACAACTTGTGGTTTTGTATAGTATAACAATATTTTCCCAATTCAATCATACTAATATGTGTGTTTTGCTAATAGATATGTCTTACATTTAACTCCTTGAGTGCCTAAGGACACTTTTAGACATGGTTATACAAGGGCACTAAGGGCTAGAGCCTGCTTTAGGGAGGACCCACTTGTATTTCATACTTGCCAAGTAATTCCACATCATCATGTGCCTTCCAAGATCATCCAAAATCTAATAAATACTTCCCATGATCTCCAATACTTTGTCCATACATCAGAAATTCATTACCCATCTCTTATCCATACAATAAACTTTCATTGCCTAAGATTCCTTCCCCAAGAGCTTTGAATGCCAAATTTTCAAAAAATATGCATCATTAATGGTCATGACCCTCTAGATAAGCTTTACATCTTCCAAATATTCCATTTGACTGTTTTCCAATAAAAATTAATGAAAAATTTGAAATTTTTTAACGATGTTATCATAGTCACGATGTCATAGGCACCTATGATGTCGTATCTACGATATATGATCTATGATGTCATGCATATAAAAATAGTATATATACACATGGAAGTTAATGAAATTTTTCATTTCTCTCATTTGTAGCATGAGAAGTTTTTGTTGTTTTTCCTTGGCCCACTTGCACATTAGCTTCCAAAGGCCATAACTTCATCCTCGTAGCTCCAATTTCCAAAATTCTTAAATTTTGTTGATCCTGAAGCACTCAACTTAGTTGTGGGGGTGCATTGTGCGATATAAGCGAGTTGAAATTTTAAGCCAAAAATTCCTAACACCCGAAAGATATTATAAAGGTTAAGTATAAAGAGATAATAAGAATCTTAAAGTTAATAAATCAAACTAAGGCTAGAAAGATTCAGATAATACTCCTAATAGACCATATCAACTATTTTAAGTCATAATAAGTAAGAAAATGATGAGAAGGTCATAAGTAACTAAAAGATATAACACCCAAGGGATTCCTTTTTTGCAAATTTTTCTAATTCTCCAGTCATAATATGATAAGAACTTAAACTAACAATGGGTATGAGTAAGGTAAAGAGCTATTTAGAATTGGTATGAACATTCTAATAATTTCATACCCTTGTTGATTGCAGATGGCCCCAAAGAGACCACTAGAAGGAGGACCTTCACAACACAAAAGCTATAAAGATGCAACTCTAAGCATCTCAATTATGGCCCACACCAACCAACAATGGTGAATGAAACTTAGGAGAAATGTACCAATTTTGGCAAAATAAAGAGGCTAATGCAATAGCTAAAATTGAAAGAGTCTCTGTGTCATACTTAGGAGAGAGTACATATGGAAAAAGAAGACAAGGATAGAAGAGGAGAAACTTTTTAGAAGATTGATGACAAAGGAAAGAAGCCAATGGAAGAGCCACCATCACCTAAAATACAAACTACGTCGAGCCACTTCAAATTTTATTTTTGTTTTGTCATGTAACCATATCATTTTTTGTACACACCACTATGACACTCAGAGTCAGTCAGTAGTTAGAGTCAGTTAATAATCTTGTACCTTCCCAATTTTGTAAAGAAAGCTTGGTCCTATCCTATTAACTTGAGGATGTGGTTTTAGTCTGTCGTGGGGGTATGATGAATCATCAGTTAGTTGAGATATTGTAGATGTTATGTCGTAGATGCTACATCGCATCTATGTTGTAGCATCTCTATCAGTGCATTTCAGTTGGTTGCTACATCGTAAATGCTACATCACATCTATGATATCATAGATGCTACATCGCATGTGTTTTACGAAAAAGTCAATTTTTGATCAACTATGAGATTGCATATATGATATTTTAGCACATGCTATGTTATTGCATATCTGATATCATGGGATGCGTGCTTGCCGATAAATATAACACTTGGGCGCATGATGCAAATAACTTGCATTCCATCCTTAGGTAGACTCTTTCAATTTGTTTTTGTAGTTTTAGCGATAGAGTGAATGCTCGTAGTGTGGTGTTGAGTAGTTGTACGGAATCTTTATTTAAGTGAAGTGTACTTGGACACAATTCATGTCTAGAAATAAAGATCGAGATTGCTTTTCATCATTGCAACATCCACTTAGTTTTTACTATTTTACTTAGCATAGTTTTTACTACTTTCTAAATAATCATTTACATTTCCAAATATTTTACTTTACTTGTTCATTAGTAAAGTAGAATGAGTAAGACCAATTTCAAGCATTTAAGTGTAATCATTTGGTAATCCCAGTAGTATAATTGCTTGGTTCGCCAAATAACATAACACTTGATAATCCCAATAATGGTTACATGAGCCCAAGATGTGTACGGTAAGCTAGGATCAGATGCTCATCCCTATAAGCTAGAGTAGATTTACATTACCACCATTACTTAGATTTAGATTGTTATTCTTAACTTTCATCATGTTCACAATTATGAGTATTAAAGGCCAAACAACATCAATTATCATATACCTCACTTTTCACTAAACCATACGTGACAAAGCTACCACTAGTCCAAGTGGGAAGACAACGTCTTATGATCAATGCTTAACAATCTAGATGCCACAACTAGTCCCATCCATGGAATTCAACCGGATCATGTATGAACGCTTGTGATTCGTATGGTTGGGCATAAGGGGTACTCGTCACTCATCAACAATGGATCTCATATCTTTATAAGTAATCCTTTATCAAGGTAAGGGGATGGGACCTTATTTGAAGGTTGCATTGTTGACTAGAGGTGATGTTTTTTACTTAGCTATTAGCTCATGATGTAGTGCTCACTTAAGAAAAATTCTAGTATGAGGAGATTGGAATTGCAATACACCTTTTCAAAGAATGTTTATTTACAAAGGGTATAGGTCAATTCATGCACATGTGGATTAGGATCATGTTAGATTAAAGTTGGGCAATGATTATAGAAGGACCCATCATTCAAAGCCACTTTCATGAGATTTTATTATGGGTAGAGGTTGCCTGGAAGATTTGGCTCAAGCGAAATACTCACACTTTTCATTCAAAGTGCTAAAACTCACACTTTAAATGCATCTCGAAAGCATTCACCAACTTTTACTTATAAGAAAACATCCATGATTGCAAAATGATAATGTTTAACACTTGTGACTCTTTACAAATGAGCCAATGTGATGCCTATAAACTGTGTGTTCTTCTGTTTTTCCGAATATGCATACCCTCTATTTAAATGAACTTTTTGATGTTACACATGGCTATCTTTTAGTTGTTGGTTCCAATGTCTAGGTGTTCATCTATTTTGCTAGAGGATCTTCTACCCTTCATGATGATACTACTATTGTACTTATTGATTTGGAGGTTCATCCCTCTTGTTATATAAATGGCTAGACTTTCCCTTTTTTTAAAAAAAAAAGGGAAGAACTAGCTTTTGGTTTAATTAATGAATTTTCCTTATATGAGGTGAAGATAGCCTTATCAAAGATGAAAAATGGAAAAGTTACTATACCAAATAACATTTGCATATAAGCTTAGAAAGCACTAGGAGATATAAGAGTTTCTTAGCTGATACAATTATTTACCAAAATTTTGAAGGATGGAGAAATGAAAAATAAAAGAGATTTGCAACATTATACAAACTATAAAGTGATCAAGCTAATGAGCCATACTATGAAGCTTTGGGAGGAACTCATAAAGCAACATCTCAAGCTTGAATCAGTAGCATTAAAAAATTAATTTGCATCTATGGCTATTTTATTGATATGACAATTGATGGAGAAATACAAAAAATATAAAGAAAATATACATATGATCTTCATTAACTTGGAAAAAACATATGACATAGTGCATAGAGATATTATTTACTGGGTCTTGTGGAGGAAAAACATCCACAATAAATATATTAAAGTGATTCAAGACATGTATGGAGTTACCACTAAAATTAGAACCAATTAAAGGCATAGTATTTGATTTTCCAGTCATAGTAGACCTATATCAATGCTATGCACTTACCCTATACTTATGTGCCATTTTTATAGATGAAATGCAAAATGAAATTCCGTGGTGTATGATATTTATAGATGATATTGTGTTGGCGGATATTACTTGAGAAACTATTGTTTCTAAAATGAAGAAGTGGAAACATGATCTATAATCAAAAGACTTAAAAATTTGCAAAAGTAAGATAGAATATATGGAATACAATTTTAATAACAACATAAATAGTGGTGATATAGAAACAATAATTCAAGGCCAAAAAGTCATTCATTGTAAATAGTTTTGCTACCTAGGATCCATGCCCCAATCAAATAGTGAATTTGATAAAGATATAAGAAATAAAATTGAGGCATGATTGTCAAAATGTTGACCAACTAGTGGTGTTCAATGTAATAAAATAATACCAATGAAACTAAAAGAAAAATTTAATGGAGGGTATTGGAACCCAAAATGAGTGAAACATAGGTACACGTTAAGATTTATAGAAGCTTATCAATTAGTGCCATCTAGTAAGATCAAACATATGACTTTGGGTTACTAGGCCAAGACCCATACCACTAGGCTAACACCTCATTGTTAAAGGGGAAATTTTATGAGACATTAATCAAGCCTACTATCTTCTATGATGTTGAATGTTGGGCAATACAAAAGAGGCATGAACAACAAATGAATGTGGCAAAAATGTGAATGCTTGAATAGATGTTAAATGTTACCAGAAGATATAAATTGCATAATAAAGATATTAGATGAAGGCTTATAGTGACTTTTATTTCAAATAAATTACAAAAATGGCCACTTAGATGATTTAGAGATATGCAAAGAAGATTAGACAATGAGCCTATAAAAATAGGTTGCTATATCATTGTTGGAGGAAAACCACCAAAAAGAAGATCAAAAAATAGATTGGAAAAAACCATTGAAAATGATTTGAAGAAATTGCAAGTAAACAAAGATCTAGCTCTTCATAAAGGAAAATGATGAAAAAGAACTCATGTAACCAACCTCTCATTGTAAGTGAAAACCCAAAAGGGCACTTTTAATAGAGGATAAAGCTTGATCCTTTTCCTACTTTAGAGGGGATGTTTTTTAGGATTGGTTGCAAGGGTGAAAACCAAAATTACCGCACTGAAATCGTTGAGCCTTTCCTTTCCCTCTATCCTGTTATCAATGTTTTGAAGCAACAATGTAATGCACTTTGTGTCTAGTTATTTTGATCTTAAACTAGTGTAATTTTAGCCCCTCCCACCAAATTTTATTATATTTTTAAGTAACGGATTTGGTTTGGGTTTCATGAACCCACTTATTCTTTGCTTAGAATATGCAAGTAACTTTGGCCACAACGATGAAGAGGAGGTTGCTGATGATAAGCAACGATGTTCTATGTTCTACCTAAGTTACAACATCAAATGCAATATGATGTGGTTTAGCTTTCGCAACCCCACCCCACTCTGAGTCTCAAAATTTTCAAGTAACGTAAGCAAAGACAAAGGCTTTAGAGACAGGTGGCTGCGTATTCACAAATGCACGCTTCGTGGCGTTTAGGCATCATCGAGGCAACTACTCTTAAGAATTACAATTAACTACTGGTTTTGTTTTAGCGTAACGGATTGATTAATTAATAAAGACGGGAGGGCATTGATCCATGCAGCCGCATCTCTCTCCCTCTCTCTAAATCATAATGATGTCCGACATCAACCGATCAGAGCCGTCACTACCAAACGAATAATACGTTAGCTATTTTATATACGTTAGCTATTTTATATTTTCTATATATATATATATGAATATGAGAGGATGATGATGATGGAAGCACTTTTTTGCAAAGCTGCTTAAGTTGGTTGCCGAGTAAAACAAGCGAATAATACGGCGGAAAAGTCGACAAAAGCCGCTTTTTTCAAAGGCTGGGAGTCAACCTTTTCGTGGTCTAGCCAGTCCAACCACAAACACGAACATGGCGACCCCCCCGTTCAAACGGCGTGGGACCGCCGCTATTTCACGTGAAACCATGCCCTCCTGTCACTGTCCATGCCACGCTGGCACGAGCCATGCACATCCATGCCGTGCTGTGCTCACGCCCATGCATCGTCCATCATCATACATGAATGCATGCATGCATGCATGGCGAGCGATGATTTTGATACTGACTGACACCGCGGCAGGCGCGTGATATCTTTTACCGATGCACGGCTTTTACAACGTACCCATGTATGTATGTATGGCTGGCAGAATGCACAGCAGCGAGCAAGATGACCACCGTCGTTCTCCATGCGTCGGAGGACTTAGTTTTTTTTTCTGGTTTTTGTCAGGCAATTAATGGGTGGCTGCTGATTTCGACAAACCAAATGGTTTAATATAAAAAAAATTTCATGAAAGTTCGGAACTTGGAACAAGCTGGCCTATGTTTTCCAAGGTAGTTGTTGATATTGATACGAAGGCTAAGAAGCTAACGTGGAGCAGTGTATTAGATTAGATGGATCATGGAATTGTTCCAAAGGCATATACGTTAGATCAACCATCTTTTCCTGGCTCGTTAGGCAATCACGAAGTATAATAGTATAGTGTCCAACCGGTGGGCGCGAGTGCACATCCGGAATTGGTCCTAAACGAATGCCACCATGCCCATATCCTTAATTAGGTGCATAAGCTTCTTTGTGTAGGATGATCTCATTTTAAAATAAGTTAGTTCTAACCAAATTAGTTGAAACATAATACACGTTAACCATCGATGGTGGAAGAATTCCGTGCTTGTCTTTGGTTTTGCGCTGTGTTTGTCTTTTTCGTTTCGGTAAAGTTTGGTGTTCGCTGCGATGATTCAAGTGCGTCTAGTTTTGGATGGAAGTAGCTTTGTTAACTTTCATGACACTTTTGGAACGTTCCTTTGTCTTTCTAAAATTCAGCATTTCATGTGCCATCTTCTTGAGCAGAGTTTGTCTTGGACATCTCATGCATTTCGGCGTACCAGAGTCAAATTGCATGAAATTGTGCCAAAGCCCTTAGGAACAATTGGATTGATGAGTTTTCATTCTATTTAAGATTTTATTTTTGCTACGTATGCTTCGAATTAGGCCTCTCCTTCTATTAATGTTTTTTTTTTTTCATGATTGAAAAAGCACTCTTGTGGGAAATGGTACTTCCCTTTTCAATGAGTTGCATGTTATATGAAACTATTTGAGCCATTTCATTTCTACATTATATGAAAAAATAGATGTGATATTTTCCACAATCATGCAATTATCTATAATAATTTTACTATATTCAAAAAAAAATTATTACCCAACTCATAATTTTTTATCCAAGAGGCCAACTGACAAAAGAGGGCCCTTATTGGTTACTTAAAAATAAAATATATTTTTTTGTTCATAGTGTCCATGGAAAGCTTGCCAATCATAGTCAATAATAAAAATTGGTCATAATACAATAAAGGGAAAAGATTTCCTAAGATTTGATTTTTAGTAAAAGGAAAATATCCTCTTGAGCAAATTTTAGATATATATTTGTTATAAATATATAGATAAATTAGTTCAAATTAAGTCTCAAGCTAGGAGAGCTTCATTGAAGGTTCATCATCTTCTTAAACTAATAGAACCTTGGCCCAGCAAGGTTGCCAAAAATCAAATAATATAAATTACCATAATTCATGCTTAAATTGGATCAAATTCAAGTAAAATTATGTAAAAATTTTGATTTTGGTTAAAATTTTCAAACAAATTAAAGTGAAATCACTTGCATAAATTTTTAATTACATGTAATTAATAAAGAGCAAGTAGCAAACGCTTGACATTGGATAGATAAGTGGCTTTAATAAATCATCATAAATCCTTCATCTAATTTAACAAGTTAACTCAATTTGATGAGATAAAGGTCCCAAGAGAATGAAGCAACTAATAATATTCAAAACAAAAAAAAAATGTACAGGTAAAATAAACTCGCACATTCCAATATGATTTTGAATTGTCCAGCATATGGATTTCCAAGAGTCCAATTTACATTTCATGGTAGTAGGTTGGGGGAGGAGGAGGGTTGGGGCTAGGGGTCAATAAGCATTGGAACCTGAAATAGTTTTTTAACCATATTTACCCCCAAGACATATAGTGAAATTAGCTTTATAAGTCACCATTACCTACTAGAATCAAACCTATAACTTGAGAGTGCTAATTCAAGAGTCTTAATACTAGGCTAACACCTCATTATTGATATACATCTCATGGTAATTTAATACTTATTCAATAAAATGACTAATTGTAGTAGTATGCATTTGAAACAATTCATGTAAACTATGAACTATAACATTGTATTTAATCCATAAGAAATGAGTACTGCAACAATCAAGAAAAATATGCCACTCATCTTTAAAATGATCAAAGATATATAGTCCATATGCATGCTCCTTACTATGAATGTTTGTCCATCCTCTGGTTTATATTCTTAGCCAATGAAAACATAATTTGATTTTTCTTATCGCATATCATAGCCTTACAAGAAATTGAGTTGAGAGGTGAATTGCTTCACTAATTAACCATTTATCTCTAAATGTGCAAGGTTCAAATTTTTTTTGCCATCTACATTTGGCCAAAGCCTATAAAGGACTATAACTTTAACTGTTTTGCACATGCAATTCAAATTTCCTTTAAGCTCATCAAAGGTTATGTTTTATTTGTTCAACTAATGTAGACCTTGATGAAACCATTCTTTCTATAATGAGCTTTCAAAAGAAACCTTTGAAATGTAGTTCATTTATTTAATCAATATCCCTGTACCAAGGCAACACATGCAATTAAGAAGAACATGGAGGCCTTTCTTCATAAGTTGTTGTGGGTAATTGCATAATTAGGTATAGTCTTTCCCATGTGCTTTTGTGATGTCTCCTTATAGGAAGCAATGATGCACCAAATTTATCATACAAAATAATTATATTTTTAATTTAAGCTTAACACCAACTCCATTTAAACTTAGGACATGTGCACATGGGTTAAAGAATTGTTGAATTAATCAATTTATACTATGTAATATTTCTCAATAAAAGCCTAGCCTATGTGGTGATCTTTTTTTGTTTTTTGTGGAATATTCTTTATCCACTAAATTTATCTAGACAAAATAATTAAATTTTTAATTTGAGGTCAACATCACCTCCATTTTAACTTTGAGTATGGAAGCATATTCATTCTTTCCATATGAATGGGTTCAAGAATTGTTAAATGAGTCATACTATAGTATGTGAAATTTCTTGACACAAACCTAGCTTACATGGTGACCTTTGTGTTTTTGCAATACATCATCTATTGCAAATATGAGATGAAAGACCCACTATGATAGCTTTTGAAGGTGTCTTACATGATTAGTTGTTGAAGTAATGACATCCTATAATGGTAATTATTGCATAGCAAAGGGATGTGAAATCAAACTCTTTGATCCAATATATTTTCTATTGACTGTAGAAGGATGGCTTCGATGCTATGAATCAATCAATGGGCTAAAATGGCAACAAGTATATACATGGATGGCATAAGTGTCTGGTAGTCATACTATTCAATGTTAAGTGGTTACAGGACTTCTAGAAAGCAACATTACTTTGCACACAAAAAATGATATCGATTGGATCTAGTGATGGACTTGTTAGCTCCTTAGAATGAGTAGATGCAGTTGTGTTATTTTTCCTATAATGCAATGGTTAATTATATATTTGGATTTTTTTTATATTTATATGTATTTTGTTTAGTAGGTTCATGAGGCATCATGTGTTTACATTATTATTTGGGAATAGAACTTCATAACAAACTCATGAAAGTTGCAAAGTCTAGAGTTTTTCAATGTGGCTAATATGGTTTTTTAGCTAGGGTTAATAACTTTGTGTGTGGCATCTAACATATAGCAATGAGAATATTCCATCTACTTCCTTTCTCACTAGTTGTTATTGTTGTTTATACAACTAGAGATAAAAAGATCATCACTTGGAGCTATAGTGCTCATCTTGCTAAGTGGGATCCCAAGAGGGTTGGTAAATGAGCAAAAGCCTAACCTCTTCAAATGGCTACACCTAGGCTCAACCCCAGGTCTTCAACTTGAGAAATTAGCACCTTACCATCACTCCAAATGATGGTCCCTATTTGTACAACTAGAGATGACATGCAATAATTATTATTTTATCATGTTTCCATCGTAGTCCAGTGAGTTGTGTGTTTTCTAAGTTTTCTTTTTTCAAATTTGAATTTTACATTATTATTCTTATCATGTTATTTTTCTTTTATGCATTTATTAGTTATTTCATTTCGTATTGTTGCCAATCATTTTTCTTGTGTATTTTTTAATCTTCATTTTCAAAACTTTTGTGAAATTGTGATGTAGCAACCTTATAAAATGGTTACTATTGATTATCAATTAATAATGAGGTGTTAGCCTGGGTCTTGGCATGGTAACCCTAGGTCACAAATTCAACTCTACTAGGTAGCACTGAGTTATAAACTTCTATAAATCATGGGTTGTACCTATTGATGAAGTGTCATTAAATCGATGCGTTGACTAGGCCGCGTATACAGGGCCACGTTTACACGGGCTCGTCGACGTAGCCTTCCTGCGTCGACGTGGCCCCGTTTATGCAACCACCTATCCTGGCCTATAAATAAGAGAGCCTTCCACCTCATTTAGGCACCTTTCAGTTAGTTGTAGCAAAGCTCTTGCAGTTTTTTCCTGCAGGAGATAGAATATTTTCCAAGTGCCTGCAATAGGTGTAAGAAAAGTGATTAGCTCTTTATTCAAGCGTTGATGTATCTGAGCCCATTGGCGTGACGGCAATAAAGACGAACTATTCAAACATTCCTTGCAGCATTTGGACTTAGTTATTTTATGCATTTAGTAGTTTAACATATTTATGCTTTGTTAATTACTTAAGTTTCCGTTATTGTTATTTCAATTGCTATCGCGCATTCGTAGTTCGTAAAGGCCATAAGTACGACCATCTCGAACGTAAATCAAACACTTGGTAACCCAGTGATGCTTAACGTCTGGTAACCCAGAAGTGTTAGGAGATGCTCAGAACGTGCTCGGAAGATGGGATCGGATACTTATGCTTGGAATAGTTAGAATACAAACCAGGATAATTAGAGATTAGATAATAGTTTATCCCTTACTTTTTATACCTTAATTAGCGGCCAAAAGAAAAGTAAAAAGCTATAAAAATCATTAGCCTTAATCTCACTTATCACAAGTGAGATTAGGAAGACAATGACCGTTCTAACCCAAGGTTTCGTAAGTTAGAGTCTAGTGTATGCTAAGTGCTTACAATCTACAGATTTCGACCGAGTCGCGTGTGAACGCCCATGATTCGTATGGTTGGGCATAAGGGTACCTAGCCGCTCATCACCTATGTTTCACTTATTTTGAATTCCAACACTCCTACTATTGATTATCAATTACCTCAAAACCATAAACTTTTTCTAAGGTAAGGTGATAATTAGTAATATGTAAGGTGCTTGGAAAGGCATGGCAATAATAGTTATTACCAAAATGGTCATGTTGAACCTAGTATTGCCTATGTGTCCTCAATTTTAGATGTATTAATTTTTTGAGGGTCAAGGATGTTAAGGAGGTAGAGCTGAAAATAACACAAATTCTTTGTTAAAAATATTGCATGAAGATTTCTTTTCAATGTGTTAGTTACAAGGTTTTTTACGCTCGCAATTTGATTTATTTCATAAATTCTTTCTTCTTACCTTTTGGTCATAGTCTTTCTCCTATTTAAGATGTAACCTCTTTTTAACTTACATACCTACTTTGAAATTGGAATCAACACATGGCTAAATACTTGTGAGGAGTCAAGACTCAACTCTTTTGCTCACACCATTTTGTGAGGTGCAGGTACCAAGTCATAGGTTGGTATGCAGACATACATAATAATTTAACTTAGACTTAACTTTACAACTTACGTGAAGTATAATTACCATCTAATTGAATAAACAAATAATTTAAACCATTAAAGATGTTACATAATATTTTTCCCCTTAGCATGCAATCTCTTTTAGTTCTAAGTAATGCCTAAATTTTATGGCTTGATAGGTGTAACCTAACTAAAAACAAGGTAAAAGGGATTATGATACTAGGATAATGATCAAGTAGCCAGAGTATGAGTTGTAGCTCACTTGGGTCATATGATTTGCACTCCAAAGTACTAGTTTCCAAGCTCAATATTAGCATCCTTGCTAACTTGAAGACTTGCACACCATGCTACCTTGGAACTCCAAGTATAAATAATAGAATAGAATATTCTATTTTTATGGAACAGAAAAGGCAAGCATCAACATTTGAACTCAAGTTGATCAAAACATGGTAGAAAGTGTCACTTCCATAACAACACACTTTCAAGTAAACGTACAACATTTTAAATCACAGTAAGATGGAATGCCGCGCTGGAATGTTATCTGCGAAATTGGGATATTGTACTTGTACAAAGAGGTGTTTAGATCGCTCTCTCACGTGACAACATTTCTCAGTCTCACTTGCACTTCCAGTGCGCAGTTCACTTATTCCTGATCAATCATTCATCATCGAACACTTTAAGAATGCTACGGATGATTATGGGGGTGTTGCAAATATTAAAAGGGTACATATTTGTTAATGAATAATAATTTGAGCGTTTCAGCACAAGTATTGGCAGATTTAATGACTAGGCACATCAACAACCCCAACGATAGCAATGAATATGGGCATTTTATTACATGCTCATGGATGGAAAGTTCATACCTATAGGTCATTTTTAAGAAGGATTTTTTCTTTGCTTTGTGGTTAGGGAAAGAAGTAGTAGGTTTGTATTGTAACTTAACAAGGCTTTGCTTACTTGGTTATATCACATGATTTGTAGTTTACAAGTTATAGGTTCAATTATAATAAGTATAATTTGACATATCATGCGGTAGGGACCCTGAGGGTACAATAGTCATTTAGTTTCAATTTAGACACCCACCTTCTATCCAACCTACTCTAAATAAATAAAGAAATACCAATCTATTGGTTGCATTATTCTTATCAAATGATGAGATGATCAATTGAACTAGTGGTAAGACTATTGATTTGAAATAATAACCTATTGGTTGCATAACAATGAGGTGTTAGCCTAGTGGCATGAGTCTTGGTTTGGAAGCCTCAAGTCATAGGTTTGATTCTACTATGTAGCATTGAGTTATAAAGTTTTATAAATTTTGGGGTATACCTATCTTTTACCTATTTGGCATAAAATGGCTCTAAAAAATCCTTGTTGAAATTTTGCATAGTTTGGAAAGAACTCTAGTACTCTATGATTCTAATAATGGTCTTCTAGATGTTTTATATATCCATGACTATTTAGTTTTTCCATTTGTCAAAGTTTTCTTATATTCAATTATTAATGAAATCTCAACCATAATATGTAGTTATGGAATTATCAAATTTAGAAGATATGGCACACTTTAAGTTTGATGAGTGGCGAGGTACCCCTACACTCAACCATACGAATACGAGCATTACACGCGCGATCCGGTTGAACTCCGCAGACTAAGTGCCTACACGCCTTATGGAACACTTATGGTTAATCATTCTTTGTCTTCCCAGACTTACATGTATTTGTCACGGTTGTATGGTTAAGTAAGTCTGAGGTATATGATTTTTATGTCTTTTCGGTTTTATCTCCTATGCTGATAAGGTGAAGGGTGAAGAGACTAATTAACTAACTTTAACTAACTAACTAAGCCTTAATTAACCTAGCATCAGTATCCGTTCCCACTTACCGTTCACACCCTGAACCAATGCAACCTTGGTTACCAAA
>MNCI01037059.1:100466-152867 GCA_015680685.1 Gnetum montanum | reverse complement strand
CAACTATACGAACTACAAACCCATCAAGTCCAAGAGCTTATTAAGCGGGTAGCAAAAGATGAAGGAGAAATGGCTAGATGGGAGAGTGTTGAAAAACATCAACGGGACCAAAATCTCAACTTAACAAAGGTCCATAATCACAAAAAGGAGAAATCAACCAATCTCAAGGAGGCAAAACCATCTTTTCCAGTACAAAAATCATTAAAGGAAGTCGAGGCAAAGATTAATAAGATGTTGGAATGGACGCATAAAAAGTGTGGAGAATATATCAATATCATTGGAGATAGAGTTTTGACAACCCTAGAAGTAGGACAAAGTATCATTAGACAATCAGAAAGAAGGGATAAGGAAAATAAGAGCTCAACTGCCAATCACATGTATGAATGCAATATTTGCCTGTACAATCACCCCAAGAGTGCCCAATCCTGTTACATCTATATGAGCATTGGGGAAGAACGTTACATCCCAAGTTAGTACAGATATACTATGTTCGATCACAGTGGCAACAATTCCAATCGTGGGGGAAACCACCCCTAAACTGGAGACACCCTTCACATCATCTGAATCCAAATGCTTATCTAGTCTAATACCCTGTTTCCCCAATTGGGCCAACATACTCTATCTCACCACATTATCATTCTCCTCAATACTATCAGCCCATGTCCTCAACACAACCACCACCTTGTGCACCTTACACTTATCCTAATTTTCAACATTCTCATACTTTCCCTCCTTCTACATCACCACCAACTATTCCTAAGGTGCCTGTACCATAGCAACAACCTTCGAACGTTACTTGTGCTACTATTTCCAATAGCAGTGAGAGACCTCAGAAACATCGAAGGCATCCCTTCTTTAGAAATGACCCTAGGAAGGGACAACACAATTCCAAGGCCACTGCATCCTCCAACTCCACATAAGTCCAACCCTGTGGTGCAACCTTATCTTCGAACCCAACGCGTCATGTTACTTCATTAGGGCCACCAATTAACACTCCAAAAACCATACGGCCCAATGAATACAGCTATGGAGGGCAACATCCCGATCCTTGCATACCATATACAATCACAAACATCATAGTGGGTCAACTCTTTACCCAAGAACCACATCTTATGAATTGCCCCACTATGCTTACTATAATCAAGTGTGTGAACCCCAATGGGGTAAGTATGATCAAGTTCCGATATTTCCAACATGCAAGGATCCTCATCTTTCAACTATTAATCCTCGCCATGCTCAAATGTTTAGTTATGAAGGATATCCCCCATTCTAGTAACAAGCNGTGACATCAAGGGGACTTGCGGATTCTCTTTGGTGACGTTTGTGGGAGTTATCATGCAATGTGGTTGTACTAATATCCTTGTAGATCTAATGAAAAATGGGAGTAAGAGTAATCAAAAGGGCACTCAAAAATCCAATGCTGTTCTAGGGGGTCCTAATCTCTACAATCCCTTCTATAGTTCATCTCATCTCATTGTTCATGTAATTGTAGCTCGTGTCGTGTTTAACGTAGAATTCGTACCTCCTTCTGGTGATATTTACATGTGTGTGTTTTGTGGAACCAGTGTGGACTACATTTAACCTTGCGAGTGCCCACAGACACTTTTAAGTGTGGTTACACAAGGGCCTTATAGGTTGGAACCTACTTTGGGGAGGACCCACTTGTGTAATCTTTTGTAATTTTCACTTATGACACAGCTCACACACACCATTTCTTACCCTCAACCTATTTTTCATAACATTCTTTACCTTATTACTATCCCTCCAAATTCCAACGTTCCTATGTAACCATTACATGGCCTTTTTCTCTCACTTGCCACTCGAGGCCTTATTGCTCAAGTCCACCCACATATCATTATTCATGCTTTTGAAATGAGTTAAATTACCCTAGAACCCTTAATTACTTGCCACATGTCCTTAATTTCCATTATTAATTTATGAAAAAACCCTAAAAATTTGCTATTTTCCCTCAGGCCTAAACATCGTTAGGCCGCGATGTATCGTACACGATATCGTGTCCTTATAACCTATAAAAAGGTGACCCCCTCGCAACACTTAATCTCATTTTTCACAAATCACGCAGGGGAGTTTTTTGAATTTTTTCTCTACGACTTGCGAGTGTGACACCCTTGCCTTTCTACCTATATCTCGCTCACTAGTACTCTGATTTTTATTCTGTCTAAACCTACTTGAACCCAGAGTGTTCAACTTAGTCGTGGGGGAGGGGCATGCACGGAATAGTGCATAAATTTTTTGGAATTTTTCATCGCCCAAAAGACATTATCAAGGGTAATTAGTTGTAAAATTAAGAATAAAATGTGTCGAAAAAAATTTCATCCCCTTAGGTACATTGGGAAACTAAAATTGGAAACCACCTAAGTAGAAAGGGTCCACTATTATAATCTTTCAGGAAACATCACATGGAGATAAAACAAATTAATTAATTAAGGCAAGTAGTAAGGTATAACTTAACTTCAGAAACAACCTTACTAACGCTTGGCCCTGTGTGATTGCAGATGGCCCTGAAACGTAGACAACGGGAAGGTCCTACCCAAGGTGGAAGTAAACAACCTAGGAGAGGCGAAGAGCAAGTCCTTGTCGGACAACATGCGGAGCAGGAGGAACAATCATTTAGCGTTCATCAAGAGGACCCTCCTACTAGATAGTCTGGGCAGGCAGAAGGAGGAGCTGCTGCAGCGCTTGAACATGGACAACATCTCACATTGCCCCAGGATTGTGTTCAATTGTCTACCTGTTCAAACTCCGATGTGCGACGAGTTTGGTTGGAAAAGGCATATGGTAGGGATAAGACATTTGGAGAGTTGACGACGGAAGAGAGGATCTATTTCAAAATTGGAACGTATCACCTCTTCCCCACGAAGGGCCTGAAAAGGATTTCAACATATGCGGCAAGAGGTTGTGCAATGCTGATGGGGAAGGTTAATGCTAACCTGCCTCATCTATACCTTACGGAGATCCTGAGGCGGTTCGAGGAACGGAAGGCAGGGAAGATGGCGTTGCCCTTCCCTTGCCTTATCAGGAAGCTATGCCGACGTGCTGGTATCAGGGGATACACCAATGATGTCCTCTGAAAAGCCCAAAATGCTTCATATGTTGAACTGTTAAAGCCACTAGCCACAAGGAAAATCACTGGTGAGACGTTGGGACCAGAACAAGAAGAAGAATAAACGGTTGGACCAACTGCAACTCAACTTGCAAGACCCAACCAACTTCCAAGTACATGACCCAACCAACAATAGGAAGCACTACCTAGCATGGGCCATGATCAACCACCGTTGCCGCAAGATTACAGACCGTTGATGAGCCATCTCAGGGCCATCGCTAAGATGATCAATTGGGGAAGTCGTGATGACGCAAATCTCTTCTACGTCATTGATGATGCCATACAGCCCATAGTTTCTTTGGGTTGTGCAAGGGGTGAAGTGTCTATTCATACAAGAGGAGAGGAAAGTACTTGGTCACAACAGATGCTGGGAAATGCGGCATCTTTCCAAGTGCAATTAGAAACTGGTGAAGGGGCCACAGTGGTGGTCATGCAACACCAGGATGCAGCGGGAGCCACAGAAGTGGTTGTAGATCACATTAAAGAATCATTCAATGTACCTGTTGTACCACCGGAAAATCTCACGGGAGCATGAGATACTCAAACTTTGGCTAGAACCTGAATGACTCCTACGGAACATGAGGATGCGCTTGATCGATTACTACAAACAGGACAAATAATGACATCCATGTTTGACATCCCTCAAGCTGTTACAACAATTCAATCAGACCTTATTTCCACTAAGGGGAATCTGGTCTTAACAGAAGTGAGGGTCGAGCATGTTGAAGGAGAGGTGCAAAAATTACAAGAAAATCTCGTGGCCCTACATGTAGCACAGTGGGACCCTTCGCAATTTGTTCCCGTAGGCCAGTTGGACAATTTCAAAATTGAGCAGCTAACCAAACTACTAACGGATAATAAACAGGTGGTTGAAGAAAAAGAGAAGGTTGTTTGGGATGCCTCTGCAGCATAGGCACAAACTCATGCACATATCAAGGCACTCAAAGCCTTACAAGAGGAAAACAAGCAGCTTGTTGCCAACAACCTTCGGTTGACCGTTGTGGAGAAGCAAAAAAATGTTCTTGAAGAACATTTCCATCAGCTGCGAGAATAATTCATCTGGGTTAACCAAGACATGAGTCTTTTAGCTAGGGAGAATTGAACCCTCTCAATGGAGGAGGTACGCACCATTCGCCAAAAGATAGATATCAAAATAAGCGCATGGCAAAATGAGGCTAAACGGCATGAAAAGCTAAAGGAGCACTTCCGAAACCAGGTGGGGATGTACAAACAGATCCTTGAGAAGGAGATCCATATGGCCAAGGTGCACATTAACACTATCAGTGCTCAACACACTGACTGGCAGGCCATATTGGACACATATGCATTTGCCCACTAGGTGGAAGTTAAGAACCGGGACCTGTAGATCCAAGATCTTATAGAATACATGGAGTTGGCAAACTTGCGGTATGCCAACCTTGCCATGTTAACAGTAGGGCACCTGGGAACAGAGCTCAAGCAACATGTAGCTACCACCTATGTCAAATATGAAACAGAATTTGCAAAACGCAAGAAGATATTGCAAAAACTGGAGATTGCAAATTCTGAGCTTGAGGTGGTGAAGGCAAGCTACCAAGGCCAAAAAGGTGTCACAATAGATTTGGCTCGACGGCTTGCAGATTTTCAAGAGTACAGAGATAAATCCAGAGCCTACGAGGAGGAACGACAGGTATTTGCGGCCTGGTATGTTAAGGCAAATCAAATGTGTCCATGGGAAGTGCCGACTCCATCAAACATTGAAACATTAGCATGGATGACACAGGATCCCCAAACCGAAGAGGAGAAACTCTAGGCCATACTTCAACGCCATTAAGCCTCAAGACTTGGAGCACAAGACAACGGGAAAGCACCTATGGAGGAGCCATCGCCACCAGGAACTACATGAGTTCCACCAATTTTGTAGTTGTATCACATTCTTTGTGTTGTGTCTTAATCTTGTCTTGATTCCACACTGCGGCATAAATCCATTTTCACCATCCAATAATCTCGTACCTATCCACTGTGTAATCAATGGAGCTTGTTCTCATGGGGGGGGGAGGACGAGTTTTCACTCAGTCATGGGGGTATGATGAGTCGCAATTTTGTTCACCGCAATATCGCATCAGCCGCGATATCATGTACGCGATATCGCAGCTTGTCTCCTCATCTATAAATAAGAGGTAGGTAGTTCCGATAAGAGGGAGTCAGTTTTAGAGTTTTGTTTTGATTTTAGTTTTCAGTTTTCCTCTCAACCCTTTTCCTCCCAGTGTATGCCCACAATGTGACGATTGTAATTGTACGGCATCCTTATTCAAGTGTGATGTACTTGGACATGCACAGGACCGGAAATAAAGATTGAGATTACTTCATCATTGCAGCATTCACTTAGCTTAATTAATTATTTATTTGTTAATTACTACTTTCTTAGTTAATCTCTTCTCACCCTAAACTCCTGTTAAACACGGAATGAGTACGACTTGATTACGAGCATTTAAGTGTGACTACTTGGTAACCCAGTAGCGTACCTAGGATCTGCGCTTGGTAATCCCAGTGGTAGTCATGCACAAAGTCCAAGATGTGTACAAATGATCGAGGAATGGATGCTCATTGCACTTAGGCTAGTTTAGATTCTGTCTCACCCTTTCTCTCTTAGCTTAGTTAATCTCATTTACCATCATACCCAGGAGTAGCATTAGCATAGAAACACATCATACACCTCATTCTGGACTAAACCATACGTGACAAAGTTAACACTAGTCTAGATGGGAAAATAGCGAACAGCGACCTAAGGATAACTATCTAGATATCACAACTAGTCCGTTTGCGGAGTTCGACCGAATCACACGTGAGACGCTCGTATTTGTATGGTTGAGTGTAGGGGTACCTCGCCACTCATCAGAAGCTCACAAGTTTTCAAACACAAAAATCGATCGTCTAGTTTACATGATGACCAAGATATATTAAATTTGGAGGATAGTTCAATATAAAAGTATATAAAAGTCTTAAAATTGATCGAAATCAATGAGAAGTAGTCTTGAAATCATGCATAAGTTTAAAGAAGTTTCCCATGATGTCTTTGAGGATGTGATGTTTTGATTTATATCCATGATCATCAAAAGTCATGCAAGTGGGCCCTTCCCAAAGCAAGATTTTATCATAATGCCCTTACATAACAACTTCTATAGATGTTCATAGGCACCTTTAGAAGTTAGATGTAGATCATTCCTTTGTTTCAAACAACACACAACCACTATAGTTAGGATCTTGCACTATACTATATACAACCTTTAGGTACATAACTACATGCAGTAGTGAGCTAAATAGTGGGATGATAAGGGATTGTAGATATTGCGATGTAAGGTACTTTACCATGTCCATAATAAGTTCTTGTGTCAATTGTGAGTAAGATGACTATCACACCTATTTGTCCAAATTTCAAACCAAGTCCATACCATTAATAGTGGCCTTGTATTAATGTGTCCCTTCTTATCTACCATCATGAGTCCACAACAACCATAGAGAATGAGTCATCACTCCAAAAAGGGAAGAAAAGAGAAAAATGAAGTAATTTTAGAGATTATTGGAAAAGAAATTTAGGCCTTAGTTAGAAAGGTACCTTTAGGCATGGGTAACAAGTCTTTCCAGCCCCATAACTAGTGCTTGTATCTCAAGAGATATTTACACAGATGTGTTTATTCCTTTTTTGTTTCTTTTTTTTTTCATGAATGAGAATCACATGTTACAAAGACATACTTCCTTTTATGGTCTACAAGAGGAGTGATGATACGTTTCATGAGAATTCATAGGCCTCAAGAAGAAAGTCAAGAAGACAACCCAGCAAATATCCTTGAGGTCAAACCCTTTTCCATTCCTACTTTGTCTTTCCCCTTTTCTTCAAGGCATAATGATTAGTAGTTAATTGTAGTTTCATAAAGATCTCTTATTTATAGAACTAGTGTGATGGATGATATGGTCTCACCACTTTACACAATTATGTACCTAGTTGTCTTGATAGCATAGGACAAAGACCCAACACATGCCATTGATTTTTGCATCATGATTGATAATATTATTATAAAAAAACATAGTAAACATTCATAAACCATAAAAGAAATGACTCAAGAAAAGAGAAAATTATAAAGAAAAAAAAAGAAGAATGAAAAACATATTAAGAACTAGAAGATTTTGAAGAAATAGAAAAATAATAAAAATCTGTAAAATAAAAAGTGAAAATGCACTTATTAGTTCTTGATTCAAGATGGGGCATCTTCCCCATGACTAAAATCATGGATGATCATTTGGAAAATAAATCGCATATTCCTTTGGTTATACACCATAAGTTTTCCATTTATCATCTTTAGTGATTTAAGTTTTTACTTGTTAGTACATTTAACATTGATGCTAATCAAGTTTCGATCATTTAGAGACATATACTCAATTGGACCATAAGGTGTTTTCTTTTTAGAGAGTGCAAATATATTCCCTTTTTGATTTCTTATTTTAGGTCTTGAATATGCTTATTTAACATTTTCCTTTCGTGTATAGTTAGAGTGTAAGATGTCCTACTCTATGTTCTTTGTTTGGTTCATTTTCTCCTATTTTAGGTCTTGAATCTCCTTATTTAACATTTTCCTTTAGTGTATAGTTAGAGTGTAAGATGTCCTTCTCTATGTTCTTTGTTTGGTTCATTTTCTTAGGATTGGAACTAATAAGTAGGTTGTATGTTTTCATGCATCTTTTGAATGGTTTGGTATTTTCATTTTCTATCCATTGAGTATCTTTTGATTTGGTGGTTATTTTGTAGACATAGTTTTGCACACACACTTATTTCTCAAGTTTGTTGTGGGTTAGTATAGAGATTGTGTTAATACCTTGAACTTTTAGCCCACAACCGCACCCATTATCATTATTACTAATACATGGAATTTTCTATCTCTACACAATGATAGGTTCATCTTTTATGTTTCGTGCTAGAGTAATAATGGTTGTTGACTTTTACGTAGGATTAGGAGACATTATTTTTGTGAGAAAGGGGGTTGCACTAGATTGGCCTTGCGCTAGTCCTGATGAGCTAGTAGATCTACCAGTTTTCTTTACCTATGTGGGAATGATCCTTAACAAAGAACATTTCCAAGACTTATGCTTAGATCTACTAACATTATCATTCACTTGTATGTTCACAATGCAAGTGGCATTCTTTTGTTGAGGTTGTGGTGTTGATCCTTCTTGCATTGTTGGTGGTGACATATGTTGGAGGGGAGTATGAGAGCATTGAGGATGTGATGGATGAAGAGAGGCATGGGATGGTGATCCCATAGGAGATGTTGTGGGTTGATGGTATTAAGGAGGGTAGTAGTAATGAGTTAAGGCATGGGAAGTAGAACAATTATGAGAAACAAGTTGTTAAACATACTATGCATAAGGATCTTGCTAGTAATAGGGGTATTGCTGGTTTGTTGATGGCATCCCCCACAATTGTGGGTTTTACCACTATGGTTGATAGTAGTCTTTAGGTTGATAAGAAGTCCCAATAGGGTAGTATCATTCGTTGTAGGATAGTTCATAATTGCCTTATGGATAAGGCAATCTCCTAGGCATTTGCTTTTTTACAAACTTGGGATTCAAAGAAAAAGCCCTAAACTCTTGTAGATGTAACATAACTGGGCAATAGCCATTTGGATGTTCATATTAATAGATGTTACATCCATCATCCTTCTTTGTATCTAAGTTTGTAACCTCTTCTACTATAGCTATTTTCCCTTTTTGCCGATAAGTGTCCTTACCTATTTCTTTGTTCTTTTTCCTCTTGTTGTTTTGACCACTTGATCTTATTTGCTTTACCTTCTCCTCTATGATTTTCATGCTGGTTGTAACTTTTTTGTTCATAAACTCCCACATCTTATCTACCCTTTAATTTCAACATTAAACATACCAAAAATAATACAAGGTTGAATATACATCATTTTCACAAAATCCCAAAATGCTAGAAACTATTAAATTCTACTTTGAGCTTTGAGAGGACTAGCATTCTCATCTTCACTAACTTTTGTACCACTAGAGAAGCAAAAATAAAGAAGAAAATGAGTCATTAAGACTAATGAGGGAAATAAACAACTTCCCAAGGGGATATGGAGCAAATATCACAAAGCTATATAGTCATGCACAAGAATTGTTGCATTTTACTAAATGTTAAAAACATACATATAATAAATATAAAAAAGAAATGGAATTGATTTGGGAGTGGGTGAGGGAGTGTTGTAGGAACCATTGTTGAATTAAGAAATTCTACTAGAAAAAATGAGTTTGAAAAATAATGAGCATGGATGGCATCTAAACCATTTAAATGATTAAAAAAATCAAGGAATAAAGTAAATAACCCATAATTTGCACAAAAACATACATTCTAGAAATTTCGTGAGTAATAGATTCATATAAATCATTAGGGAATTTATTAAAAGACAAAGAAGTGGTGGTTTCACCTAAAGGATCACGAACTAAATTTGGTGGCATTGCACATAATATCAAGTCTAAATCCTTTGCTACCTTAGATTAATATAGAAACCCATGCTATCGAAATACTCCAAGCCACCAAAACCCTTGCCATTGAAATATTACCTACTAGTCCAATAAATTCCATGAAAAATACTTTGCATTGAAGCATCCAACTATATATAGTGGTAAATAAAATTATAAATTTGATCAAAATAATAATGCATGGCTGTAAATACCCCATACAAATTATCAAACATTTCCCAAGAATTCCATTGGTTAGCAAGACGTATATAGGTAAGAGAAATCATTGCCTTCTAACACCAACAAGTAGCAACCCAAGAATTCATAGTAGCAAGAGGAGTAAGTGGAAGAGGTAACCATCATGGAGAAAGCTTGGAAAGAAGAGTAGGATTGATATTGACATTAATCTAATCTATATAATGGTGTAATACATCTCAAACCCTCCAAATTCTTGTGAAGACATGAGATCCAGGAATGATAATCATATGAGAAGAGAGAATTCAATTAGCAAGATGGATACCTTTCCAAAATGGCTTTATTTGAAAAATGGTTATGGTAGACTTGGCTAGAGGAGAGTTCCAATAATGTTAGAAGCATCCAAATTTTGAAACAATCACTTTGCCACCAAAGTAAGCTCATGTTTGAAAGAATTTAATTGACCTTAACCACCCTTTTTCTTAGGGAGAGTCACAATATCCCAAAAAACCCAATGAAAATCTTTAGAATACCACATGAAATTTAAAAATAATAGTTCCAACTTCTAATAAGCAGCTTCAAAGGGAGCCCACCATGAAGAATAATACACATGAGTAGATGCACAAATAGATTTGCAAACTAGATACTTGCTTGTAAGAGTAAGGGGTTTTGTCTTCCACTTATCAATTTTCTTCTAAATTTGAGATACCACTTAGTCCCAGAGAGCTAAAGTAGATCCTTTAAATCAAAAAAGAATTCCCAAAATCTTAATGATATCTTGATCTTGGAATATTGTTTCTTTAATTTCTAGTATATTGGACTTTTTCTATGCATAATGAGAGCTCGTAATGTGGATTTTCTATCATCATTATCTCCTACCCAATCAACATCTGAATATGCATGAAACTTGTTGCCTCCTATATTGAATAGGATTCCAAAATTGCAAGTTCCTTTTACATGCTTGAGGAGATGCACAAGTGCTTACATGTGAGATTGTCTTGGCTCTTGCATGAATTTGAATAAGTACAATGATGCACATTCTAAATGTGGTTTGGTGTGGTAGAGAATTTGAAGTGATTTAATCATGGTTCTATATATGATTGCATCCATGAGAGGAGTCTTATCTTTGCTAGTTAACTTTGAACCATATGGCAAAGGACTGCTAACTAGCTTCTTATTCTTTAGATTAAATTTTTTGATGATGTAATTTGTGTATTTAGTTTGATGAATCTTCATTCCCTCCTTATCTTGGTTCACTTTGATTCCTAGGAAGTATTTGAGTTCTCTAAGTTCCTTCATTTCAAATTCAGTTTTCACGTCATTCTTGAAATCTTACGCTAGCATTTTATTGGTGGCAATAAAGATAATGTTATCTACACATAGTGATATGATATGTAATTTTAATAATTCTTTCTAGTGATATTGTCATTGATTTTCTGGAACCAAGCCCTATATGTTTACTTTAGGCCACATAAAGCTTTGTTGAGTTTGTATATTTTGTTCTTTGGGTTTTGAGGAAGTCTTTTTTAGTTTTCATCCTTATAACTAATCTTGAAAATCTTCCATTCTAGAGTAGGAAAAAGATTATGTCTTCTCCTTGTTCAGAAACACCCTCACATGTTTTCACTTTTTACCAAAGGTTTCATATAAAAAGAAAGATAATGCTATACTCAAAGACAAAAGAAAGTATTAATTAACCTAGCATAATATTCCATCACCACCAATCGAAAATTTATTTGGAGGCTAGCACTCACTTTCATCATGTGATCATTTGGATGAATACTCAATGTGCACATTAAAATTTTACAACAATGAGGTGTTAGCCTAGTGGTACGGGTCTTGGCTAGTACCCTAGGTCACAGGTTTGATTCTACTAGGTAGCACCAAGTTATAAACTTCTATAAATCTTGGGTTGTACCTACGTTTCAATTATTTTAGGTTCTAACACCCCTTATGTTAAAATTTTACGACTAAAACATGCATGTAGAACTTTATCCCTTCATTGAACTTATGAAATCCAATAGAAGGTTCTCCTCTACTAGTGTAGTCTAATTTTTTTCTTAATTTTAATACATTTTATTTTTAAAGTTGAACACATCTCCTTTTAGAAAGGGAGGTAGGGTGTGTCTAATCCCAATTATAATATTACCAATAAGTGAAAATTTAGCATAAAACACATGCTTAACACTAAGTTTCTAGCTTCTCTAGTTTCTTTATTACTATTTGATATTTTAGATCAATGATATTAACTTGATTTTTGTACCTTCAAATTCATATTGTTTTTATTTTTCTCGATTTTAACACATTTTTTCCTCAGCATATGTTTGTTAAAAAAAGGACAGATATTAAACAAAACTCCTTCACAATGACAACGTTTCAATAATTAGGAAAATTATAATATATAATTGGCTAAATATAACTTTTTGCTATTGGCAATGCCAATTTCTTTTCATAGTTAAGAAGATTAATTTCAATCGAAAAAAAAGTCTAAGAGAACCAAATGGTATAGAAATAGATTCTATATACTTAATGGGAGCAAAAAGATTAACAATTTCCCTAGCTTTCTAAAAAATAAACAAAGCTTGAATCAATTTGACCTACATGATAATGGTACATCAAGTGTGACTGAAATTGGCAACCTATTGCTTGCATTGTTAGCTGAATGGTTGGGTTCTGAAGGCACGTGCGAAGAGGTCATAAGTCAATATAACTTGACTACAGGTACACCCTAAGGCCTATAATTAATAAAATAAATTTTAAAATTTATAGAGAATTATAATGATGCCTCAAGTCTTATTGGAATAGGCAACCTCTTGCTTAACAAGACTATAAGCTAATCACTCAAGCCATTTATCATTAGCCTTCTTGTTGATATACCTATTTAATGTATATTGTTACAATGTCATTAGGCAATGCATGTCTTGGAATTGAACTCTTGACTTGCCTAATCACACACCACGTGTTCTAAGTAAGTGAACTATGCCTCATTGACATTGACCTATATCTAAATCATTACATTTACGATTTTTTTTATTTAACATTTAAACAAATTTCGTTATAAAGAAAACATTAAATTTAAAGTGCAATCAAAATTATTTATTAGTGAGGTGCCAATAGGACCTGAGAGGGTTGGTAAATGAGTAAAAGCCTAACCTATTTGGGAGGTATTAGAACCCAAAATAAGTGAAACATAGTTACACCCCAAAATTTTTATAAAAGTTTATAACTCAATGCTACCTAGTAGAATTGAACATATGATTTGAGGTTACCAAGCCAAGATGTGTACCACTAGGCTAACACCTCATTGTTAAAGCCTAACCTGTTTGCGACCTATGAGAGTTGGTTGATAAACAAAAGCCTAACCTATTTGAGTCCTAGGAGAGTTGGTTGATGAACAAAAGCCTAAGGTCTCTTGTGAGGGTTGGTACATAAGCAGAAGCCTAAAGCCTAACTTTTTATGGGATGGTTGGTTGATGAGCAAAAGTCTAACTTCTCATGGGAGGGTTGATACATGAGCAAAAGCCTAACCTTTCTTAGGAGGGTTAGTAGATAAACAGTAGCCTAAACAATTTGTGTGAAACCCACATCTTCCAACTTGGAAAACAAGTACCTTGCCATCCCTCTCACTCTAATTAAAGAATGTGGCTTAAAATACAAGTATAAATTTAGCTAATTTTGTAGAAATAAATTAATAGGTCTTCATCTTTGAATTTGGTGTCTTGATCTCCTTCTTCAGCTGTCGTCCCAGGGGGGTGCGATAAGCTTTTGTCTTGTTGCAGGTTGACTGGGGGGTCAACTTGCAACATTGGGCTCTGTTAAGGTTTTGGATTTAATTTTTCTTCTCGAGCTAGCACATCACCTTAACAACCCCCCCTTAATAGGTCTTCACTCAAATGGAATGAGAGTTCCATTTTACTAAACCAACCAAGAGTCCCGATGTTGCGTACGCCTTGCAAAAACGATCTTCCTAATTTTTTTGCAACATATTTTGGCAGCCAAAACTTGAATTGAATTGTCATCGATCTGTAAAGTTTGAGAGTTGTATTCCAAACATATCCTAACTAGTGCCCCTGTTCAGTTCTTCTTTGAACTCCTAGAGCCACTTAAAACTTTCCCACTGCCGTGGACAAAACCCTGCCGTTTTGCCAACTGTGCTTAGAAATTTATGATTACAAGTTACAACGAAACGTGTAAGTGGTAAGCGTAGGATCAAATACGATACACCACAAAAATCGCGCGCCAAAACCTTCAACTGCCAGAATAAGAATACGAATAAAATAAAGGGGCGATATCTCTGGAACGACGTCTCCATCAACTTTTAAAAGGCTCATGTCGGGCCATCTGCAAATCGCAGTTGATAAGATATATTCATGCCAATTCTCAATTCATCTTCCAATTCAACGTCACTGCTCACCGCTTAGACCGGCCGTTGCGATACTAAGACATCCAAATTCCAAAAAATATATTTGACTTCACGGCCGCATTTATATATTTCACATAAATATTCATTATTCGGGCGCCTGCACTTTATTCCAAGTTACGACATGACATGACGACAGATGCTTTACCGCTATGGCGCTATTGTTTCCGTTTTCCAATACCATGCATTTTTTTGGGGACGCGGCTTCTTTTTGTCTTCGTATTAACAAACGGGGAGCAGGTTTTATTAAAGAAAAGGTATTGGAAAATTATATCAAAAAACGACCGATATTAAATTGATGTAACATGTACTTGGGGTCCTTTTGCCTATACCTGATTAAGGGTGGGGTTAGGGAGCTGGATTATTTTAATTCTGGGGAATGTTGAAAATGGAATCACAGCAGCAGCAGCATCATTTATGATTCCACGTTGATGGGCTGGTACATAAACTCGGATGCCGAAATTATAATGTAAAAAACCGAGGGGACGTTCAGCGACAACGGTACCGGGCCGTCATCATCGTGTTTACTTTAACAGCAGCGTGGGCATCATCATCATCATGGATGGATGATGGAACATGAGCATGATGTGATGTGGTGTGATGATGATAAAGTGGTGATGCTTGATTATGCATGCATACATGACATGGCACTGACGCTGTATTGGCGGTGTAGGCGTTGGAATTCGAGTGTTCAAACTCATGGGGAGGGGAGGGGAGGGGAGGGGAGGAGAAGAGAAGTTGGAGGCGGCACACGCAGATAAGATAAATATCCGGGCAGACAAAGGAATGCATAACATGAAATGTGATTGAAAGCACATTTGACTGCAGTTAGTAAAGATTTGTTTGCAAAAAGCGTACACAGAAGCAAGATTTTAATGTTGTCGTCGTTGGTTGGCGTCTGCTGCTGTAGTAGGCGTATCAGCGCATAAGCTTAGCTTGCGCTGCTTTGTGCTCTTGTGCAACTACAGTTTGTGTGCGTTGCAGTTGGCGTTGCTGTTAAACTTGCACAAGAGCATTACCATACGCAAAAGCTGAACAGACTTGCAGACATATATTATCGTGTCTGTGTGTGTGTGTGAGACTCTGTCTGTTTGTGTTCTTCTTTGCTTCAAAGGAGTTTGCAGAGAGTTTGTGTACTTGTCGCATTCTTGTTTGCTTTGCTTTGCTCTGCTGTAAAAGCTGCTCTTGCTTCATGCTACGGTGCCGTGGCTGCGCATTTCGTACTTTTGTGTTTTTTTCTCCCTTGTGTTGATTGCGGATCCTGAATTTGTTCGCTGGATACGCGAGCGCAGGCATTTAAGCGTCCGTTTTCGGCCACTTGTGGATCGGTTTCGAAGGGAATCGCTCGCATTTCGGGATATACGTAGGGAATCGGTGGCTCGCCTGCGTTTGGTACCCTACGGAGCGCGCGCTCGGTGTTGCGATGAAGGATTTGTGAGTGGACGGTCAGGAGCCGGAGAATGTCTGGACAGAGAGGGAACGTCGGGGCGCCGCCGCCGCGAGCTTCGGCTTTGAGAACGGAACGGCCGTTGTCCATAAATTCTGGAAATGGCAGGAGCAACGGCGTGACTTCCAATGGACCTCCCTCTGCGCGTGGCAGGTCCGGCTGCCAGTCTCCGTCTCCTTCCACATCTCGTCGCAGCAACGCCGGCCCGTCTCCTCGCGCAGGCAGAGATGATAACGCAGGTAAAGCTTTTGCCTGTGTTTATGCCTCAAATAGCAGTTGATTTTTCGTTTGAACATCCTGAAGTCACGTAGGGTTCAAACAGGCCGTTGCTTGGAATTTTCGGTAAGTAAACACAGTGACGGCGTGCGTTATGGTCTCATTTGCCTTTTTGTCCGGAATTCGCTTCGTGCCTGAGATTGATCTGAACTGAAATTGGTCTAAGGTTTTCTAAAACCGAAGGCAACGTCTAAAACGGCGGGTTTAGTTTGAACTTGATACTGCATGCCTAGTGGCAAATTTACGGCCGCAGATGTCGCATTTGGAGCCACAGTCCGTGACATAGCATGGATATGCCGACTCAGTGCATCATTTAGCATTATATAGAAAAATTATTTTAACATGTGTTAAAGCAGAGCCTTCTGCATTATCCATTTTGTTTAATGAGTAAATTTCTCAATTCGAAGATGTAGATTGTTACTAGAGCCTAACATTAGCTGCGGGAAATCACATTTCTTTCATCATACCCTCTATACACAGCTTGGAAAAAGCAACATGCAAATAATGAATGATGTCGTCTATCAGAAAAAACTAAAAGTGAATATGCACTCTCGTCATCATGCTAGTGCTCTGTTTTTTGGAACATAATTCTTAGTTCATATTTTCGTTTACTGTTAAATCTGTGCCCATTGAGGACTTTACGAAACTCCTGCGGCTGCTCTGAAGTTGGCAGGTTAATATTGAAACCGCACTGCTGAAAACGAGTTTGTCACAGTACCTAATGGTATTTCTGAAGTTGTTCAACATGTTATTTATACATAGTCATCTACCAAGGTTATCAAATTTGTTTTCTTATCTTGTTAGTATCCGCAAGGGTTAGAGTGGCTGTGAGGATGCGTCCTAAGAATGCTGAGGAGCTTGTTGCAGATGCCGATTTTGCAGAGTGTGTAGAGCTTCTACCAGAGGTTAGAAGGATGCATTTTCTTACATCAGTTTTCACTTTATGCTGTCACGTAGTTAGTATTAAGACCAGTGAATATGCTTAATATTTGAAACTAACGACTGTGATTTTCAGCTGAAGCGCTTGAAGTTACGAAGAAATAATTGGGAATCGGATACTTATCAATTCGATGAGATTCTCACTGAAGTTGCATCTCAGAAGCGTGTTTATGAAGTTGTTGCCAAACCTGTCGTTGAGGTATTTTTTGCATTTTCATGCATTTATGGATTGAAAATGCTCTACAGTTATTTAATTAAATTGCACCCAAATTTTAATCCATATGTTGTTATGCATGATTGTTTCCACCGGGAAAATTATAGAAGTCATGCTTATCCTTTCCCATTACATGTACTGTTGCATTTCTGGTTGGAATTTCTATACCTGAAATATTGTATTTTTTCAGAGTGTACTTGAAGGTTACAATGGAACTGTTATGGCATATGGCCAAACTGGTACGGGTAAAACTTTCACACTTGGAAGATTAGGTGACGAAGACGCCGCAGATAGGGGTATAATGGTGCGGGCAATGGAAGACATTTTATCTAACATTTCTCTAGGGCAGGATAGTGTAGCTGTCTCGTATCTTCAGGTAAGCTATTATTGCATATCAATATCAAGCCAGGTATAAAATATTTCTGCTGCTGCTGATTTCATTACAATAGAATTTCTGAATGTGTGCATGTACGAGTAATGTCTCACGTTATAGCTGGTCTCATTTATCTGTGAATTCCAAACCACCTTTATTTTGCAATTACAGTTTCCTGTGATACACTTGATCCCCCTCCAATTCTTGTAGGAAGCTTTTTGCTTTATTCAAATTCTACCGAATATTGCCTACTGATTCGTGGTAATAATGTTTTTTTTTTCAGCTTTACATGGAGACTGTGCAGGATCTTCTTTCTCCAGGCAATGACAACATCCCTATTGTGGAAGACCCAAAGACAGGAGATGTTTCAGTGCCTGGTGCAACTCTTGTTGAGATCAGGGATCAACAAATTTTTCTGGAACTGTTACGAATAGGAGAGGCACATAGGTTTGCAGCTAATACCAAGCTAAATACTGAATCTTCACGAAGTCATGCTCTATTAATGGTGAATGTTATCAACTCTTTAATTTTAGTCAAGAGTTATATCATTGTATTTTTGCCGAAAGTCAGGATTCACAGTATGACAATGTAGGTTCTTTGTTCAGGTTCATGTTAGGCGGGCTGTACGTGGAAGGCAAGATAGAGAATATTCTAATTTAAATGGGAATGAAAATATTCGAGCTCCTGTCATTAGGAAGAGTAAATTGGTAGTAGTTGATCTTGCAGGTTCAGAAAGATTAGATAAGACAGGTATGCATATACATAATAACTGAATTTCTATTTGGTGTCTGGATAATTTATGCGTGAAAGTAGAATTAGAATCATGTCCTTAATGATTATTCTAAGTTCTTTTAGTAATGCCTATAAAATAGTTAAAGGGCTTTGATAATGGAAACGAGAAATACCCGCAGATACACACCCTTTGCATTCTATACTTCATTTTACAAAAAACACGGTGTTGCCATTGGCTGCCCTGTGTGCTAGCTTTGCCCAACACCATTCATATGTATTCGAGATATCTATTGCTAAGTAGCCATCTTATCTGTTGGAAGTTTTATATGGATGCTCTCTGTTACTGTTGTTTTTCCTTCTTTTGAAATTTTTGGTTCCCTGTGCCTGTTTCTTTTAGCTTCATTGTAAACTTGTGAAGACTTTGGATACGTTTCTTTATTCATATGTTAATAACGACTGGTCATTTTTTATCAGGCAGTGAGGGGCACACGTTAGAAGAAGCCAAGTCAATTAATTTGTCATTGAGTGCCTTAGGAAAGTGCATCAATGCACTTGCAGAAAACAGTGCACATGTACCTATCCGGGATTCGAAATTGACGAGGTTGCTTCGTGATTCCTTTGGAGGTGGGTGTTTATTCAATAGTAATGTCATCTTAAAAAATATCCTTTCTATGTCCCGTTTTAATTTTAGTTTATTTTATAATTTCCTACTTCTACATGTTGTCATTTTACATCTGGGTTATGCCTATGGTATTGTGTGTAAGAGCTAAGAAGAATAATTCTTACCGTTTCGAGTGAAAAGGTGGTCATTGATTGGTGTTACACATCAAAAAGGGTGTGCCATTTTTGTATTGAAGTTTTTTACAGATATATTGCTTGCGAAGGACATTTTTATGATTATAGTCAAAACGTCTTTGTGGTTGCAATTGTTAATACAATTTATTTCTCACTTTCACTGTATTCAATTTATGTGCTATGGTGGTGTATTTCTACCGGGCAGCTATTTGTATTTATATTTATATTTATGAAAGTACCTTTTCTTTATCCAGATTTCAAATGTATACAAGTAAATTTTTTGTGTGATGTTCTCCATCAGGAACAGCAAGGACTTCCTTAGTTGTTACAATTGGCCCTTCTCCGCGTCATAGAGGAGAAACTGCAAGTACCATTATGTTTGGCCAACGGGTGAGTGCTTTTTGATTCAAGATCTGAATTTCGGCTTGTAGTATTATCTTACATTAGGCAATGTCTTTCACCATTCTCAAACTTCAAGTTGCTGTAAGTCACTAAGATTCTTTTACAAATAGAGAGATGCTGAACATTTTCAATGTGAATAAACTCAGATGGTTCCTTAACCATTGAAGATTTCTGAGTATCACTGTCATAGTCTTTACGATGGTTTGTGCAAGAAATTTCTGTTTTAGAATACATAAGTTTGTTCATATTAGAATTGCTGAATGTTGTGTTTGAGAGTAATAGGTGAGGTTTTTTATGGATAATGTGTAGCCTTTTTGTTCCAGGCAATGAAAGTTGAAAACATGGTCAAGTTGAAAGAGGAGTTTGATTACAAAAGCCTTTGCAGGCGATTGGAGATTCAACTTGAAAAGTTGATAGCCGAGAATGAAAGGCAAGCAAAGGCTTTGCAGGAAGCAGAAGAAGATCGTGATAGGATGGTGCAAGAAGCACAAGATCATGTGGATGAAGCAGAGAAAAAACTTTCAAGTGCTTTAGAGGTTGTTTTTTCTTTTCTTAAGTTTATTGTTATACGTTATTTGTGGTGTAAATTTTAAGTCACAGATGATTCCTGCAGTTGTACTTTATTTTCATTTGAAAGAAAAAAAAACATGGATGTGTTTGATGTGTTTTCCTGTACAGTCTCTTCTATGAAGAGCTTCCCTTTCGATTTTGTTATGACATTTTTCATTGATAAATGCCAACATTCTGCTTTTTGCAAAGAAAATCTAATCATGATTTGCAGTATTTTAATTTGTCGTAGGATTGCAGATGGTTCTTTTATTGAGACTAATTGGATAATTGGTTCTGTTATTCATCATCAGCATCATCATCCTGGCCTTGTCCTTATAAATTGGGGTTGGCTACATGAGCTCTTTGATTATTTTCAATTTCTTCATATTGGCTTCAATTGTTTTTTCCCATGTCTTTTGTTGTCTTCCTGTTTGTGACTTTCCTGGAACAGAGATGTAACAACCATTTTTTATAGGCTTGTTACATGTGTCATACATTCATTACTTTGCTGAGTAATTGTTGAGCTTATTTGATATAGAGGCTACTCCATTTTTTCCTCTAATGTTTCTATTGTGCAATTTATCTTTCTGGTAACATTCAACATTCATCTAAGTATCTACATTTCTGTCATAATGATTTGTTGTTCATGTCTCCTTTGTAGTGCTCAACATTTAACATCATATAAGATAGCAGGTCTGATTACTTTCTTGTAAAATTTTCCCTTTAGTTTTATTGGCATTCTTTTATTGCATAGAACACCATTAACCTGTTTTCATTTTGACCAACTGGCCTCAATCCTATTTTGTATATCTTTATCAATTTCACCATCTAATTGGAGCACTGATCATAGGTAGTGGAAATGTTTGTGGTTAAGGACCTTTTGGCCTTGAATTGTCGCTTCTATTTCACCATTTCTTATGCTTTTATTGAAATTGCATTCCATGTATTCTGTCTTAATTCTACTGATGTTTAAGCCTTTTGATTCTAGAGCATTTGTCCACTTCCATTTTAGAAGCAATATTTTCTCAAGCTATATATACCAACATAATATCATCTACAAATAGCTTACACCAAGGGATTTTGTACAGTATTTTCTTTGTTAATTTATTCATAACAATAGCAAATAAGTACAATCTAAGTGTAGATCCTTGATGTAGACCTATTATGACTGAAAAATCAGGTACGCTTCTACAAGCTGTTTTAATTTTAGTGGTAGCTCCTTTATACATGTCTTGAATCACTTTAATATATTTTGTTGGGATGTTTTTTCTTCATCATAAAGGCCACCGAATAATATCTCTAGGCACTTTGTCCTAAGATTTTTCAAGTCAATGAAGACCACATGTAGATTTTCTCTATATTTTATGCATTACTCCATTGATTGTCATATCAAGAAAACATCAAGAAAACAGCCTCTATATTAGATCTCCTTGGCATATATCCAAATAGGTTTTCTGATTCAAGACTGATGGTGCACACACATGAAGGCACTGCGTGGTAGTTGTGCGGTTCTGTGTGATGTACAGTTACCACACACTTTACAAACAAACTGCACACTTTACAAATAAAAAATTCAATAGCACAGTTGCAGTTATGCCTAATAATTATTTTAAATTGATGATAAGATAATTTGCTATGTAACCATATCAACATATTTTAACTATTTTTTACTTTCTTAGCACTAACACAAATTTACCCTTGTGCATGACCTGTAGTTTTGTGTGATTTTTACACAAATGTTTCGCACTGCATTATATTGCACATCAAAATCATGTGCACAAGTTATGAGATGCTGCTCTATGAGTCTTTCCCAAAACTTCATAGTATGGTTCATTAGCTGGATCCCTGTATAGTTTGTATGGTTTTGCATATCTCCTTTATTTTTGTAAATGGGAATAACAATTCGTTTTCTTCAATTTTTAGGCATTTCTCTATCCTTCATAATTTTGTTAAATAATTGTGTCATCCATGAAACTCGTGTATCTCTATCTACCAATGTTTTCAAAGTTTCTATAGGAACGTTTTCTGTTTGAACAGCTTTTCCATTTTTCATCTTGGATAAGGCTGTCTTCACCTGAAAGAATGGAAATTTATTAACCAAACCAGAAATTGGTTCTTCTTGGATGGCTTCTCATGGAAATTTTTTATTTAATAATTCTTAAAAATAAGTTTTCCACTTATCCAAAATAATTTATTGTTATTGTGTCTTCAAATAAACATTGCATCATCTAGAAATATCTTTTTCTCACTTGTTTCTCTTTTGTTTCTGTTTAAGTTAAAGTTATGTGCTGTGAAACTAGAGGTTTTAGTCACATGGTTGATTAGTTGGTTGGCTTTTTAACTTTATCTTCTACTGTTTGATGTCCCAGAAAATGAATGCAGAAAGATTAAGATACCAACAAGATTATATGGATGCATTAAAGAAGCTTGAAGAACAAGGCCAACAATTACAACAACATAGTTCACTATTGAGGCAAGAGTACAGAGGAAAATCTACAGATGTGCGGAAACAGGTAGCTGTTTGCTTTTAATTTATCGGATTTTTCAAATCACTGATTTTCACTTAATATGTGCTAAATCCATGTCCACTATTTCATTTTTGTCTCCTTTGTTTTGCATTTTTGTTTTCATGTTCTTTTATTATGTCCACGTTGGGACCACGAGACCCTAGTGGTAAACCATTCAATTCTAACTGTTTATTTTATCATGTTTGTTAATGATGTACAGCTCATTGGTTAAGACTTACTAGTTTAGCTATATATTTACAGTGTTTCACAGGTCCTTGGGATGTTGGGACGTGGGGATGTAGGGACGAGTCCCCAAACACATTTGGGGACAGGATGGATTGTTGGGAATGCTATGGGGATGTGTCGAGTAATAGTTTTATTTAGATTGGATTATGTTTAGAAGCACCACAGATTATGGATAACTTGTTGCAGATTGTGATTTGTGAGATATTTTAGAGGTTTTTACTGCAATTTTACCTACTAAATATTTTCAAAACATTTTGCAAAAAGGAAAATAGGTGCAAGTAGGGTATAAAATGTATTTTGAAATATTATAATATGCACCATGTCCTACCTGCGTTCTGGCATCTTTTGGGACACATCCCCACCCCTAGGACATCCTGAATGCAAAATTTTCTGTGAGGACAAGTCCCTGTGTAACACTGTATATTTATGATATATGTTTATTATTTGGCCTAGAAATTTTTTTCTATTTTTCAAATTAAAAAAACTCAAATTGATTCACTGAGAATTGGTTTTCCAAGGACAAAGTCCAGATTAAAAAGTATTTGGGCTCTCACAAGTAATAGTTCCCATGAAAAGTTCTACGATAATTATTTATTTGCCATGGCAAAGTCTAGAGGATGACTCTCTTGGATGGGGCTGGTAATTAGCCTCTCGGCCAAAATGAATTGTGAGTTATGGATCAATACGCTCAATTTCAATAGTTACATTGAGAGATCCTTCTGCATCTTATTATTATTTGCAAACGATCAATCAAATATTCAGGGTCAAACATGGATGATTTATATGGATGATTTATATGCAAGTCTATAAAGTGGAGACTCTTATTTTAGGGACTGTCAATTATGATACCTTTTGGGCCATCTCAAATGCTTTCAATATAAATAGCTGTTAGACTAATATGAGACCAGCTCTCAAAAGAAGAGCTCTCAAATCGATAAGAACCATACTTGCTAGAAGTAAAAGAATTTGGAGCTTTCAAACTTAAGCCTCCTTAAAGTGGCAAACTAAGTCCATTTAAAATAATGATTATTAAGTTGATCAGTAAATTTTTTTTAAAATAATTTATCAATTTTAAATTTATATTTGCAGTACATACAGGAATTTCTTGAGATCAGCCACATTAATAATCAAGCATCCATTACATGAGCAGCCAATTTTAATATAATATGATAATAATAACACTTTAAATGAAATAATTGCCTTTATGGTATCCACACAGCCCTGTTGACCAATGAATTTTCTACTTATTTCTGTTATTTAGTTCTCTGGCCATATAGTACTGAAGTATTTTTAGTCAAGCCATTGCCGAATATTGAATTTCCGTCAGAAATTGTTCAAGAGTTTGACTGGTTAAAAGCACACTTATCATTCTTTAAATTATAGTTGGAACCGTGATCATCGTTAAAATGCAAATGGGTATCCAGATTCCTGATCATCATCACCAGTTAAACGCATATGCAGAGGGATGTTTGGCTTACTGCAAACAATCAAGGAGTTGTAAATCATATCACAGTGAAAAACTTTTTAATTGAATATGGTTAAGTTTATTTTAGTCTTGCATGAGCCAGCAGATTCTACAATCAATCAATCATTAGGTACTTTTCCTCGTTTGGGGAGTTGCTTAACTGTTGGTAAACCTGAATTGCTGGGTTGATAAGAAAATGGAAAGGACAAACTCTTTGTAACAATGTGAGATTTTTACTTGTCAGCATGTCATTCATTAAGTCTTGAATGCTGTGGTATATTAATGTTCATCATGGACAAGAGAGAGATAGTACTTAAGGAATAAGAACATAATTTTGTTTAAGGTATCGTAGAAAGAATACCACAGAGACTGCAGCTCTCTTTTCCAGAAAAATTCACATACGCGTCATCAATATCTATTTTCTTGGAAGACATTCTTATTTCACAAGTTATGGTTCTTATTATCTTAGCTTGTTTTATGAGATGTTTTTATTTGTATGTGATTTGTTTAGGAACAAAGCAATGAAGATGCTGATGAATTGGCACAAGTTAAATGGTTGCTAAAGAAAGAAATTCAAATGAGGGAGCGTGCTGAAGAACAGCTGGAGATCATGAAACGACAAGCAAATCCTAGCCACAATTTAGAGGTTTATTTTTATTTCTGTTTTCTCATGGATTCACTGATATTTTGATGCTATACGATTTCAATTTGTTGATAATAGAACTTTTTTGGTTACCTGTGTCTTGAATTAATATTTTAATTGAAAATAGATGATACAAAATGAGGCTGTTCGAAAGCTGAGTAAAAAATTGGAGGATGAATCGAAGCTCAGAAGCAAACTTGAGGAGGAAATTAAGATCCTGAGACAGCAGCTGTTGCAGCTGAGTTTTGAAGCTGATGAGGTATTTGCCTTTTTCAAATCTGTTTTCATCTGCTTCATGAAGATTGGGATTAACGGAAATTTCAATTTATGAATATCGCTATGCCAGACCAGAAGAGTTCTAGACAGAGGTAGCTCAGGAAGGAGCCCTGCTGGATCAGATGGTTCTTTGAACATGCTTAAGCCTCATCAAGTAAAGGACATGGTGAATGGGCCAAAAGCTACAATTGCAAAGCTATTTGAACAAGGTGGCATTTTACCTGCACATGCATGCTGACTTAGGGGCTTTGGTGAGTTGGGTTTGTGTGTATTCTAAATCAAATTATCTGTCTGCAGTTGGGTTGCAAAAGATATTGTCATTGCTGGAATCCGAAGATATTGATGTCCGTATTCATGCTGTGAAAGTTGTTGCTAATCTTGCTGCAGAAGGTATAATTCTTCCTGGAACATACATTGACTGGATATGTGTAATACATAAATATTTGAGCATTTTTAGATGTCCATTCTTCCTGGAACATACATTGAGTGGATATGTGTAATGCATAAATATTTGAGCATTTTTAGATGTCCATTCTTCCTGGAACATACATTGAGTGGATATGTGTAATACATAAATAGTTGAGCATTTTTAGAAGTCCAGCACTCTAATATAAGCCAGTGATGTGATTTTGTGGTTGTAAGGCATTTTGACTAAAGAAAGATGAGAGTGGCAGCTTACATCTGTCTCAAACCTTGTATAAAGGAAATCTTCTGATTTTTAAATTAATGTAGCTTTATGCTTTCTTATAGAAGTTTTACATCCCCATTGAAGAATTTTGCCGCTTAAATACTGTATCTATTGAAAGATTGATTCTTCCTTTTTGTTTGTTTCAGATATTTTTGCAGTTTCTAAGCACCATCATCATCTTCCTAGCCTTGTCCCAACAAAATGGGGTTGGCTACATAAGTTCTTTTTTTGCCATTTGCCTCTATGAAGAACTAGGTCTATGTTTTTATTTACTGTTTCTTCAAATCATCTTCAATTGTTATTTTCCAAGTCTTTTTTGGTGTTCCTTTAAACAATGATGTAGCAACCTTTTTCTTTGTAGGTTTGTTCTATGATCTTCTTTGGACATTTCCAAACCATCTAAGCTGCTGTTTTTGTAGCTTATCTAAAATCGAAGCCACTCCAAGGCTTTTCCTAATGTCTGTATTACACAGTTTTTCTCTTCTAGTAACATTCAACATCCATCTAGGTATTGACATCTTTGCCACACTGATTTATTGTTCATGCCTCTTTTGTAATGCCCAACATTCAGCGCCATATAGGATCGCAAGCCTAATTCTTGTCCTGTAAAATTTCCCTTTTAGTTTTATTGGTATTCTTTTATCACATAGAACACCACTAGTCTTTCTCCATTTTGACCAGCATGCCTGAATTCTATTTCTTGTATTTTTATCAATTTTACCGTCAGATTGGAGGATTGAACTTAGGTAGCGGAACTGTTTGTAGTGAGGGACTTTTTAGCCTTGAATTGTTACTTATATTTCACTGTTGATTATGCTGTTATTAAAATCACATTCCATATATTGTGTCTTACTTTTACTAATTTTAAGCTTTTTTTCTAAAGCATGTCTCCACTTCTCCATTTTAGAAGCAATATTTTCTCAAACTATATCCACCAACACAATATCATATGCAAATCGCATACACTAAGGGATTTCATGTTATATTTCCTTTGTTAATTCATCCATAATAATGGTAAATAAGTATGGGCTAAGCACAAACCCTTGCTGTAGAGCTACTTGATTGAAAAATCAGATGTGTCACAAACTATTCTAATTTTAGTGGTAGCTTTTTCATACATGTCTTGAGTCACTTAATTGATTTATCAAGGATGCTTTTCGTCTGCAAGGCTCACCAAATAATAAATGAAGATCACACAGATTTTTCTATGTTTTCTGAATTTCTGCATCAATTGTTGTATCAAGAAAATAGCCTCTATAGTAGATCTTCTTGGCATAAATCTAAATTGATTTTTTTATACTATTGATTCAAATCAAAGGCATTGCACTATGGCTCTCTTTGAAAGCTTTATAGTATGGCTTGTTAGCTTGATCCTTTTATGGTTTGTATAATTTTGTACATCTTCTTTATTTTTGTAGATGAGAAGAACAATGCATTTCTCCATTCTTCTAAATTTTGTTAAATAATTGTGTCAGCCAAGAAACTTTTATATAACACAACGCTTTCCAAGCTTCTATAGGAATGTTATCTGGTCTAACAAGCTTTCCATTTTTTTCTATTTTTCATGCACTAATAAGGCTGTCTTCATCTCAGAGAAGGAAAGTTTGCTGACCAAACCAAAAGTTGGTTCTTCTTCTTGGATGTCTTTTCTTGGAAATATTTCATTTAATAATTTTTGAAACTAAATTTTCCACCTATCCAAAATTTCATTGTCCCCTACCAAAATTCTTTAATATGCCTCCTTGATACATTTGACATGATCAGTGTGCTTACATTTTTTGTTTATGAGTTGTGCCAATTTACAAATAGAGTTTTCTCCTTCCTGTATTCCTGATTTAGCCAAGGCCTTATGTTTGGCTTTGGTTATGGCTATTGTTACCTCCTTTTTTTGCCATTTTTAAATCAACCTGTTTTCCTGGCTATTGCTTTGTTGCCATTCTTTAAAATATTTTTTCTTGTTTTGGATAGCATATTACCCTTAATCATTCCACAACCATGTCTCCTTTGGAATGTATTTTTTGTTTTTTGTTTCACCCAAAATTAAATTTGTAGAGCAATCCCAATTCTAGGTTCCTTCTTGAAGCAATTGTTCTATGAATAAGGTGATGTTATCTTTCTTCAAATTCTACCATTGTATGTATTTAGTTCCTTTTCTTTTGCTACTTTTGAAGCTCTGTATAACTAAGTTCATGACCATTAGTTGATTCTGAGTTGCAAGGCACTCTTCAAGTATGATCTTACAATATTTGCACATTGCCCAGTCTCTTTTGCCAGCACAAAATAATCAATTTGTGTTTTATCCATTCCACTCATATATGCAATTAAATGTTATGTTCTCTTCTTGAAGTATGTATTTGCAATTGCAAGGTCATAGGCACTTGCAAATTGCAATAGTGAATCTCCCATATTATTTTGCTTTTTAAATCCATGTTCTCCATGAATCCTGTCATATCTCATTTTCATAGATCCAACATGACCATTAAAATTCCTTCCAATGTATATGCTTTCTTGCTGGAGGATTTCTTGAAGTACCAGATCCATAGAAACCCGAAAATCTTGCTTAATGGAATTTTCTAGGCCAATTTGTGGAGCATATATGCTGATGATGTTGATGATCTCATTTCCAAGCACAAGTTTACAAGTTGATGCCCCTAATTCGATCACCATGGTAGTATACTTATACCACTTTATGTTTGACACATTAATCAACAATGATGCCCAGACCATTTTGGTGATTTTCTTTTCTTGAGTAAAAGAGTTTGTAACTATGGCTTAAATCTTTATCTTTTTCCTCTTTCCATCTTTTTTCTTGGAGGGAGGTAATGCTGATTTTTTGTTTTTTCATGGAGTCAGTAATTTCAGAGATTGTTTATTGAGAGGGCCCTGTGATTGTTGTGTATTGCATATGGGGAATACCCTAGCATCTGCAAAATCTGAAAAAGAACTCATCCATGAGATTTGGCAAGGTTTTACAGCCGGTTGCTAACTTGATGCTAACCCTCTTTTCATGTCGTGGCTTGGGACTGACTGGCATTGGTGGTGTCAGTTTCTAAGCACCATGCTTAACTTTGTTAAAGTTTATAAGAGATTCCTTGTTGTTCCTTTTATCTGCAAAAAGACATGTAAAAACTATGGCAACAACTTATTATATTTGACAGGAAAGATCAATCACAGTTTCTTTCCAAATCATTGTAGGGAATACTGGGGTATCATTTGGAGTGATGGTAAGGTGCTTGTTTTTCAAGTTATAAGACCTATGTCTGAGACTGGGCACATCCACTTAAACAGAGGTTAGGATTTTCTCATCCATGTACCATCCAGGAAGCTTGTCTTGGGGAGGATTAGCATTGAGCCTATGGTTGATGACCCTATTGTAAAGAATACATGGAAACCAATGTATTTTACATTATTTGCATTGAGTCTAGAAGTTTCGTATAAATGTCCGAGTGGTCCATAGTGAAAAAGAGCATTTATGATTTCTAAAGTAAAGACTTTGAGCAAATAAGAAGGGGCACTTGTATTTTCTGTTGCCATATAATTCACATGTGCAACTTTGCACCTGATAAACAAACTACTTTAGCACGTAACCATTAAACTCTGTTGTCATTAATTAATTTCTAAATTTGAGGCCTTGTATCTTAATCAAGAGCTGCCCGATTCCTTGGAAAGTGATGAGTTTTACAAAACAGGATCTCGTGTGTTAACAAAATAGGTAACAACGGCATGGAAGGATTGATGATTTATTACACTAACACTTAGTTCTTAACTATTTCATATGATATACCAACTTGTTAATTAAACCAAATTATATTTTTCCATTTCATATCTGTGTGTGTATATATATATATCTGGGATGTTATGGCAAACGGACAGACATCACATGCATGGTTTGTTTGATCTATCTTCAATCTCAGAAAAATCACGGTACGTCAGTCTCTCGCTTGTTACAACCTTTCACAGCTACATACACATTTCTGTTTTGGCGTGTGTTACACATTGTTCTCAACAGGACTTATGTATGCGGTGCCAAGCTGGGCTGTTGTCCTGTACCAGGTTCATCGGATCCGGTAATTTCTTTCTGTATACCAATTACAGGATATATACAGCACTGTCTTCCTGAGATCACTTTCATCTTATATCCAAATTTATATATTTCATCTTTACACTTTCAACATGTCTGTGCTTTTCCTTTCTTTGCCATATACTTTGTAATCTTCATGGCAGAAATCAAGAGATCTCATGTATATTTTTGTAACTTTGTAACAATGAGATCATTTTCATGGTTCTTCCATTGTATATATCCTTAGCATTATATGCACTTTACACTTCGTCATCATCTTAGCCTTATCCCGATTACATGGGGTTGGCTATATGAATTCTTTTCTGCCATCGTCATCTCAACACACAAAACTTGGATATCGTATGCATACAGTTTACACTTCGTTTGAGCTTATTACCATATGTCTCAGGTGGTGTTTCAATAAATTCTCAGGATCACAAGTTTTCATCAAGTTATGTGACTGTTCCTCATACAACTTTGTTATAGATACTTTGGATGTTGTGCGGTTGATAAAGTGTTTTAGACTCAGTTTTTAAATTGTTTGAGTTTGTGTGTGTTTGATCTTGTTAGAGACCAACCATTATTTATTTTCTTAAGTTCATTGACATGTCTTAGTGTAGATACGAAAAAACATTGAAACATTCAGTTTTTAAAAAGAGATGTTGGCTTTGGATGCACACAAGAGTATCTTGTTATTGATCCGCATTGCTAGTTTGCTCATATTTCAAGATTCTATAAAAATGACCACATTGGAGCTTTCTTAGGAACTATGTATTCTTTCTTGGGATCTTTCTATTGTTGCTTGCCTGATGCAAATTTGACACTAAGTTTATTTACTTTACACAGAAGCAAATCAAGAGAAGATTGTAGATGCTGGTGGACTCATTTCACTACTAAATCTTTTAAGTAGCTCTGAGGATGAAACTATTAGGAGGGTTGCAGCTGGTGCCATTGCAAACCTTGCTATGAATGGTAGTGTTGTCGATAATTTATTCTGTTACATTTCTCTTCAAATTTATCAAGTTAGGTAAAATATTAATATGGTTATTATTTTGATGAGATAAAGTAAAATTTGGCATGCACCTACTTTTCTAATTTTCTTACACGCAAAAAATTATTTGCATTGTAGAGACAAATCAGGAGCTTATAATGAATCAGGGTGGGATTAGCCTTTTGTCAAGGACAGCAGATGAAGCTGAAGATCCGCAAACTCTTCGCATGGTAGCTGGGGCAATAGCAAATTTATGTGGAAATGGTATTGAACAATTTTGTACTGAGTGCATTGCAATTTTTTTTTTTAAAATCCATAGATAAATGTTTCAGGGTTGTTATTTTTATATTTAGGCTACCTTTTTCTCTCGATTCATCAATGTGCCGTTAATACTGATCGTTTCTGCGATTTGTTTTTATGCTCACCTTCTCCACCTGATACCCAAGTTTCATAATAGAACTTTTAATGTGAGGTAAACATGTACAAGCCTAAGGGTAAGCAAATTAGAGCAAACATACAAACAGGATCCATGTGCAACCATGCTTCCATTTGACTGAACTGTGTAGCATTCTCCAATATAAATTGCATCTATTACAATCATTTGATTTTTATTTTTCTGTGGATGTCACAATTAAAAGATAGCATTGTTGACCATAAATTGAAAACAAAATTTGAAAATAGAACACTTTAGTGAACTAGCACTTTCATCGATACCGTTACTGAAATATGGCCCAATCTGCACCTATAGTTGAAGTCATGACTGGTGGAAGTGCTGCAGGGATGCAGATAATATTTAATGCTTTACAGTTCCGTTAACGAATTATTTGAGAAAATCTCAGCCCAAGAGGCAACTTGATCCTGTAAGTCTCTGTTGAGAAATTTTGTGTTCGCAATATTGTTGTTTTAGGAACAAAGTTGTTGATTATAGTTGCTCACCATAGGCGAAAGTGATTTGCATCTTCCCATTATAAAATGGTAGTTTTCCAGTGGTCAAAGAAGAACAGGGGATGTCTCAGAAGCTTGTATTGCGCTCAAGTTATAAAGATGTGAATTTCTGCAAGACATTGCCATGCCTTTTTAAAGAATAAAGTAATTAGGGGAAGTTTAGTTTTATGACTATATATTTTTGAAAATATGGTAATATTTTGTAGTATTTGTTAAGTTCTTACTGTTTTTCTTGATCAAGATAAATTGCAATTAAAGCTGAGAGACGAAGGAGGCATTAAGGCATTGCTAGGAATGGTGAGGTCTGGTCACGCAGATGTGCTTGCGCAGGTTGCCCGTGGCATCGCTAATTTTGCAAAGTGTGAATCTCGTGCATCTACTCAGGGTTGGTCTTGATATAGTAGCTGTTTCTATCTCCTTCCTTTTTTTTTCGGGGAGTTAACTTTGCTTCGTTCTGAAGATTGCTTGTTAACTATGGTAATTCCAAGATTGATACTTTTTTTTGTTTCACCGTCGATGATATAGGAACCAAAACAGGAAGGTCCCTTCTGATCGATGATGGGACCTTACCTTGGATAGTACAGAATGCAAACAATGAAGCCTCTCCTATAAGAAGGCATATTGAACTTGCTCTGTGTCACCTTGCACAGCATGGTAAGAGCCAGTCTTGTAAATGAGTTCTGCATTTTTGTATTGTTAAAACTCTTTTATGTGCTCATAAAAATTTACATTTTGGTTCATCACCATGGCAGAAGTAAATGCCAAAGATCTTATTGCCGAAGGAGCGTTATGGGAACTTGTGCGCATAGCTAAAGATTGTTCACGGGAGGACATCCGAAATCTTGCCCATCGCACACTTGTTTCGAGTCCAATTTTTCAAACAGAACTGAGGCGGTTGCATACGGCATGCTGATATAATTTTGCCGTGTTGGTTGTTGTGTACACTTGGCCTACACAATCAAACTTCCCAACATCTTGTATGACTTCTCTCATTCGAATGTCCTTATGGAAACGTAATTTGACTTTTACCGTCGAATTGATCAAATTGTTTGTAGTGTTTATGCTCGACTAATTGAAGCTAAGAGCCACGAGTTATCAAATATGTTGTCATTCCGATAAGAGCTGAAATGTCACCTTGAGAGAGGCAAACACGTCTGATTCATATGATGTAAAATGTCTGCCAGATACATCATGTACAAAATTTTGTTTAATATATTTATATAATAAAAAGCTAGCACTGTATGCCAGAGATGTTTGCCCTTGATTTCACTACTTGTAGAATGTGGGATTTCGTTACATCCAAGTACCTGCTGATGGATGCAGTCTACTTTGAAGTGTTGCCTATATTACGTTTATATAATAAAAAGCTAGCACTGTATGCCAGAGATGTTTGCCCTTGATTTCACTACTTGTAGAAGATGGGATCTCGTTACATCCAAGTACCTGCTGATGGATGCAGTTTACTTTGAAGTGTTGCCTATGTCCTTTTTTTTACCATGAAAAACTTGAGTTCTTGTAAATGTTATACCGACTTGTTAATCTACAGTGCAGCTTATGACATATGAAGTGAACAAATTATTACCTCGTAATTGACAGCTCTAAGGCAGTGGGATTTCATGCAGGATAGTATATTCAGGAAGCAGGATTTTTTCTCAAAATTTTAGGATTCCTTCCAATTTGTATACTTTATCAAAATGGAGCAAATATTATTGCAATCTAATGAATTGCTGGTGGCTTGTGTTTGTACCAGATATCTATGCGGTTTACATTTTGAAAACTACATACCTTTAGGATGTAAATCTTAAATTTAAGAATGCTATGAATTTACTGATAAAAACGTAATTGTTGAAAAGCCTGTGGTAAAACTCATTTTCCATTTCCATGTAAAATTTTAACCAGCAATTGCTAAACCTTTTACATGGAAATGGAAATGAAATACTGGAGCTGACTGCAGTATAGATTAAGCAATTATAATCAAGGATTTGGTGATCTATTTTTCTAATGGCTGTCTATGTCAGTATAAAGTTTTACCAGGTTTCACATCCTTGATTTCATGGAGTAGGGCTTAAGATAGTTGAGCTAAATTACACAAATTACAGACGGATCTTGGATCTAATATAACCCTGTATAAGAAAGGGACTCTATTCCAGAATAATTTAGGGTTTTAAAGGAACAAAAAGCTTAGGCCCTAATTGCAGTTATGAGTTTTAAAATTTTAAAGTTAAGATTTGTTCTAAAGCTAATATTTTGTGAGAACTGTAGTATGAATAAAAAGCTTTGGAAGATTAAGAGCTCATGGGTTAGAAGAGCATATGTGAGTGCAGAAACAATTTTCAGGTTCTCATGTTTTCATAGAATTTTCAGACAGCTAGTGTATCAAAGTAAAATCAGTGTCATAGCTGAGCTAGCCATCAGAAATACTTCAAACTACCTCAAACTTATGCTTTGCTAACCAAGTCAAGATTGTCAAAATAGAATCATAGAGCTCAAGGATCAGTTGTGTATTGACAGGCATTTGGATGAACAGTTAAGTACTTAGAGAAACCCTCATTTCAAGAAAAAGGGATTTGAATCTGAAAAGGGGTTTGACACATTAGCTCAGAGTGCTTAAAATTAACTCTGCATTTAGGCTATAGTGTGATATAGGTTTGTAAAGCTAAGAAATTTGGTTCTACAAAAATTAGCTTTACCAAGTCAACTTTCAAAGAGAAGTGTATGTAAAACTAAAATTCAACTTCACAAGCTAGCTCTATGAACCCAAAGTTGTCTTCATACTAAGCTCATTTTTAACCACTATGTGTCGTTACATTTTCACCATTTTTATGGAGCAATAATGGTTCAGAGTAAACTTTAAGAAGTTGACAAAGTTACGATATGTTAAATTTATAAAAAAAATATATTTGAAGTTTATCTACCAAATACAAGGCAAAAATTTTGAAGGTGATATTTTAATTTTAATTAAAATATCAAGGCAACATTGGGGGAGAATATTGGATTTATGTGAAGGATATAACTTTCAAAGTTAAACAATCAAGTTCAAAATTTTCATAAGGCCATTCGTTAAAATATATTTATTGCAAAGTTTTTATGGAAATCAGCCACCATGGCATTGCGCCTTTTGCTGATTCAAACTTTAGGAAAATACCAAACGGCTTGCCATTATCTCAGATGTGCCAGCTTGCAGAATCAAACCCTTGCTTTCTCAAGAAATAATGAGGGCATCTATCGCCTGAAACGCGGCTCATATGTGAAGCAGTTGGCCGTGTACCTCACAGATTTCAGTTATAACAACCCATGGGGATCATTTCGCGCAGCACCGGGCTCGCCTGAGCATTAATGCTCCTGAATTCATGGCTTCGACAGCATTAGAAATCGGGCATTTGCTAACAAACCCACAGTTGCAGAGTCTCCTTGATCCGCGCAATACTTACCTCGACCGTGTTGCCTTATACAGAGGGCATCATGAAATTACAGAGTGGAGTGGCTTTTGAAAAATTAATCAAAAGATGATACACCACCGGGCCAGTCATAGAGGCAGAGACGGAGATACCAACAAGTCGTTGCTGCTTTGCAGAGGCACGTGGCGTTGATGGAGTGTGGCAAGCACCTCGTGGTTGCTCACCGGCAGTTTGGTCACACTCATTGTTGCGTTTCACACCCGCGATTATTTTTTCACGATATTGTGATTTCATGTTACATACATTTGTGTTAAGGTTTTGATATGGAGTTATAAAATGATCAAAGAAATAATCATAAAATGAAACCATGACATGGAAAGAAGAAGAATAAAATATAATAATTAAATATGAACAACCATGGATTGACTATTTTGCAATTGTATTTGGGTGACTTGGAATTGAAGAAGGCACCTTGAATTAGAGTTATTTTGCTTTTCTTTTAAATTATTTTTGCCCTATAAGAAGATATATTATAAGAGTTGATGTGCCAAACTCATATTAAGGATAAGGCCTCAAAAATATTAAGAAAAATAAAATAGGAGATTTATAAGTTAGTTATTGGGAAGGACACTTGCCAACTATGGTTTAAATTTCTCATGGAAGTTATAACATCTTAGGGTGGTTATGAATTAATCCCCTAGATATTTGTAACACCCTTAACTTCTCATGATTATTGTAATTACCCTAAGGTCACTAAAAGGGCCTACAAAGGTAGAATTGAAAAGGGAGAAGGATTGGGGAAAAATATACTTAGAAGAATATTGAAGATTGTAAAGCATGGCTTGCTAAAGTCATCAATTTAGCTACTTTGTTTTAATCCTCTGAGTTCATTTCTTCCCAATTTGTTTTAGTTATTTAGTTAATAGTTTAAATAGTATTATGCTTGACATTTAATTTTGGGATTTTTCTAAGTTGCCTTTATAGCTATGTTTTTTGCACAATATTAGACTTCTATTAAGGTTTGCCAAATAAGAGCTTATGTGGTATTAGAAAAGCATCTTGAGTAATTTAATAGTAATGCCTTATAAAAATTGCATGTTTGAGTTTAGTCAATCTAGAAAATTTTTGATACTTTGAGATGAATGAAATAACTTCTTCATTTTTAAAGTTTATTACCTTAATATTGCAATCTTGAAATTGTTAAATTTTTCTGGAAGTTCTATTGTTTGCAATTCTTGACCAATATTAACTAGCCAAATAGAAGCTTGTATTTTGTCATTTACAAAGCATTTTGGTAGTTAAATAAAAATGTCTTTAATGAAATTACTTGTTGAGCTCAGAGGGTTTAGACGATTTGTAATAAATTGAATTGGAATAACGTTATTGCGAAGTGTTTTCTCATGTAAATTTATCTTGCTTAAACGTTTGAAATCCCACACAAATCTGCTTTCTTTTCTTTTCTCTTTTTAAAACCTATTGAATCTCACTCTATTTTTAGTTTTCTTGTGGAATTCTCTTTTGGGGGAAATTAGGAGTAGATTTGCAGAATTGTGCCCAAACATTTTTGTGAAATTTTGTTTGTTACAAGTAATGTACTATAGGGACTATATAGATTAAGTGATTTGACAAAATAGGAATCTTTAATAACTCACAGTATTTGACAAAGGTAGCTGAATTTCTTTATGATAGTTAGTTACAGTTTTATACATAAACCCAAGCATTTCAACATTTACAACAGCAAACACATACTCACATTTAGTTTGTTGCATAACCACTAAGTTTATTTGGAGGTATCTAGGTCTTGGTATTGCCAGGAGACTAGTAAGCACCTAAACCCTATTTAAAGAACACCTTCGCATCTCGTGACCCCAAATCCATGGGACTAGAGGCCAAATTGTTGGTGTCCCAAACCATTGCCAACATCATGTCAACTAATAAAGGTAGTTTGTAGAGTTTAAAATGGCTCTACCACATGCTTTGTCACATCAACATCTAACATGTTCAACAAATAGATGAATCTCATTTTTTCACCTAGAGAAAACACGTTTCATCTACCACATTAGCAATTGCCATGTTAGCATCTAGATGAAGATTCTTAAGTTCATGGAAGAAAAACTTCATTTGCCACGTTAGCAGAGTTCAACAAACTTTGTCATGTCAGCATCATGCCAAGTCAACTCGTAGAGACAATTCTTAAATCTGGATTTTAACTTTACAAAAGAGCTCTCCCACATCAAAGTTATGTCAAATCAAGTTGTAGAGAAGATTGTTAGAGCTCAAAATTGGTTCTAAAAAGGAGCTTTGTCACATTAACCTCCTCTTAAAGTCCATACATAGAGTAAGCAATCATGTACCATGTCAGCTTGCAAAATCAGTTCATGAGGTTATAACTTGATTCTACAAACAAGCTCATCTTTTGATCTACCACATTAGCATGTGGAATCGATTCTTCAAGTTAACTTCTATTCTATGGGCAAGCTAAAAAATAGTTTTACTATGATAGCTTTCATGAGTTTAAAATGGTTCTACAAGTGAGCTCTACTACGTCAAAGGTTTGTAGTGCCAAAAAAACAATTCTACAAATAAGTTCTACCACGTAAGCTTTAGAGTTAGCTTATGTTCATAGAAGCTAAATCTAGTTCTACAAAGAAATTCTATGTACCATGTTAGCCTCGCATCAAATTAGCTTGTAAAGCTAGTTCATAGAGACAAATTTTCACTCTTCAAAAGAGCTCCATCACATTAGCTCCGCATCACATTAGCTCATATAGTTGGTACATAGAGCCAAAATTTGGTTCTACGAACAAGCTCATAATTGGTTCTGCTATATAAGCTCCTAAAGGTTTTGGAGTTACAAATATAGCCCATCCATGTCAATAAATAGTTGAAGCGCATAGTTTCATCTAAATGATAAAATTCTATCTAAATAGTATCATTTTCCATGTCAGCATCTCAATGAAGATTCTTAAGTTCATGAGAAATGAAAAGCTTCATCTGCCAAGTCAGCAAAGCCCAACATGCTTTGTCACATTATTGTTCATCTATGTCAACATTTGGATTCAAGATGGATTTCCATCTAGATGGAAATTTTGTCCTTAGATAAGGCTCACATGCAATGGCAGCTCAAATGGAAATCAAAGCTGGTTGTATTTTCATCTAGATGGTAAAACCCCATCTAGATAGCTTCATCTACCACGTCAGCTTTGTCATGTTAGCTGGTCTAGATGTAAACTCCTAGATTTACAAAAAATAGCTTTATGTACAAGCTTAGAAATTTATTCGCTACGTTAGCATTGAGAGTGCTAAAAGCTTTGCCATATTACATGCTTCGAAGAAGTGAATTTGTAGAGCCAAAAACAATAGCTCTAAAAGCTGATGCCAACATCAAGAAGAAGCTACAATGATCACCTCCTTAAGCTAAAGTCAAACAACAAGCTAAAGAACAAGGGATAGATTTCCAGCCACAAAGTTGAAAAACAAAGAACATAGGTGCCATTAAAGCACGAAGCCATCGTTAAAGATTAATGAAGTGACGAGCTTAATTACGTGAATGAATAAAAAGACATGAGACCTAATTTAAGAGAAAGCCTTTACTCCAGCACACATAGAATCATTATAGTTACTAAGATTATGGCTGAAGAAACTGAGAAGGAAGTTTGAATGCACACCTGCGCAGGAGTTGCTTCAATACAAACAATGAATTCCATAACTGAATCTGTTATGGAAGAAAGAGCACTCAAATAAGCTTTAAAGAAGCTTAATGGCTCTGGACTAAAATATAATGAATCTAGCCAATAAAAAGCTCTTTTAACTTATGATAGTTACTAGTTGAGGGGTTGTAAAATCGATGAATAAGGATAATCGTTAATAGAACACTTATTGAATGACATGCAATTATATGAGAAGAATGTGAGGTAGTTATGGCTTTAAGCTCTTGTAATGATTATAACTACCAGAGGCTGCTATATAAAGCCTAGAGCAAATTTGTTTAAGGTATCTGAGCTTGAAGGGAAGACAATAGAAAAACTTGAAGTGATTTCTTGTATAATGGCTTTCTAACTTCAAATTTGATGTAGCTAATTTATTTGTATCTTGTGAGTTATTCTTACTTCCTTGCTTTATCATAGTTGCTTAGCTAGTGGTGAGGGTAGTATTATGCTTGGCTTTTTGTTCTTGGAATTGTTTAAATCGCTTAAAATAGCTCTAGGTTTAGCAATTGTTGGCATTTGTTAACTCATTTGCAATAGCATTAATTTTTAAAATATTTTATTGTGTCAATAAAAACCATATTTCAAATTGCTTGTTTCAGCTAAAGGGTTTAACAATTTTTTGTACTGTTGATTGATTTGAAATAGCTTTGGTTTTCAAAGTGTTTACTCATGTTAATAGTATCTCATTTCATATTTAGGATTCTATACAATTCTACATTTGTACTTTCCAAATCTAGTGCATCTTGCTCTGTTTCTAGTTTTCCTTGTGGAATTTTTTCTCTAGGGAAAATTGGCAATACATTTTGTGGGATTGCACTTAAGCATTAGATGAAAGGCTATTTTTTGAAGGAAACATGTAACCTAAACTATATAGACTAAGTAGCTATGCTATAGTAAGAGATTTTATTCACTTACAATATAGAGTAAAGATGGTTGAATCTTTTCATAATTGTCAATATGCTATTCAACTCCCTGTACATGATATTGTGAAGTTTATATCAAACTAGAGCTCATACACATAGTTTTCTCTACAACCACTAAGTTTATTTGTAGGTATCTGGGCCTTGGTGCTTCTAGAAACCAATGAACACCTAAACTTAAGTTTTGAAAAAACTCTCATCCTTGTGATTTTCACCACGAGAAAGAAGACAATGTTGGTGCTAACAAAGATTTTACTCACCGTTAGTTTCTTGCATTAAGGAAAGATTAACAAGGCAATAGTGGTCCAAAGTAGGCACCAACAGTAACATATGTCCATTGAGCATAATATATGGTTTAACCATGTTCCACCTACAATCTCTTAAGTAACATGGATGTTTTAGTGTACTATTTGGAGTTGAGCATGTGACTTGCAGAACTATAAGCTATTTGTTTACACTAATTGATAAATTGAGTACATTGTAGGTGATTTTTGATTGTGTAATCCCATTATTATTTGCTTTGAAAAATACCTCTAGGTTGGTAGTTGGGATACTTGCACCATTAGGTGCAAATCTTGTGAGCATGTTATTGGGTTACAACCCATGCTCTAGTTGGATATAAGATGTTTTAGGGTCATGTGATGAGAAAACCAAAGAATTCACTTGTTAGAAAGAGTAACTTGTTAACCTAGTGGTAAGACTTCTGATTTTGAAGCTCCAAATTATAGGTTTGATTCTAATGGGCAATGCTAAGTTCTAATTTGATTATTTGTAAAGAAGAATCATCACTTGGGGTTCAATGCTTATCCCACCAAGGCAAGGTCTTGGAAGAGTTGGCAAATCAGTAAATGTGTTAACCTTTTTCAAGTGCTTGCACCCAAGCTTGAACCTAGGTCAACCTTGAAAAACAAGCACCTTACCATCACTCTAAATGATGGTCCTTTCTAATTTGACTGTCTTTGGGTTAAATATTATTAAAAAAAGTTCCAGACCCCACTTTTCACAAAACATACTTGATCTTAATGATAAATGATTGTGGTTAGCTCATTATCTTATTAGGCAAAAGGAATTTAAGGCAATGAAGGAATTACTTAGTTATTTTGAGATACCAAGTGAAATAATTTAATGCAAAATTTTTAGTTTTGTAAATCTTAGAAATTTCTTATAATTTTGTAAAAGGAAGTACCAAAAAAGATATCTGAGCTTATGTTATGTTCTTTCTAGTCTATTAAAATCATGATAATTTTGGTAGTGTAAATTTATGAGATGATATATCAAAAGTTGTTAAGTTTCTGATACTAAAATTTTAACTAAACCTTACATAGATATTGATTTTAAAATAAATCTTAAATCACATCAAATTGTTGTGAGATGAGAGAGAAATAATCTAATGATTGACTATAATTCATTCTAGTAAAATTCTAGGACTTAGAAAATCTACCAAATTTCAAAGTAAATTTCTCTCAACTCACAACAAATATTGATATGAAAATTTTCCCAGACATAGCCACCTATTATAGATTTCAAATAAACTTAGAATCACTAAAAAATATTATGAAATGATTGAGATATGATTGAAAGAGTGAGTGCCCCCAATTCTAACTATTCAACTTCCAGGATTGAGTAAATAATGATGAATGATGTTGATAAATTAATGAATTGATGATGAAATAGTCAAATTGTTACTAAAATTATATTAATCATTTTATAATACAAATTTCCAAGAGATGCCTTAGATCTATATATGTGACAAGTGAGGCAAAGTTTAGTAAAATAATACAATATAGCCCTGATGATAAAAAAACCTTAAAATTATATATATATGTGGGTTACAATAACATTACACCTATCCATAAATATGAAAATTTACTATACTTGATTAAAATAAACTTCTATTGTATAATAAAAACAAAAATTTAATGTCTTCTACTCTAAAAGGCCAATAATCCCTCCTTAGAGTGGAAGGCAATCTTCATTTTTCATCTTTTCTTTCTCCCTTATTTGTCATGCTTTGAATCCCAATAGATTCATTAAGACACTTGATCATATGAGATAAAATATTTTTTATTAAGAAGTTAATAAGTTACTCTTTTGAACTAATGTGTTGGGTTTGATGGTTCCTTTTATCACTTCTTGCTTAATAAAATAGTCCTTGATGTTAATGTATTTGGATTTTTTGTGATGCACATAGTTTTGGTGTAACATCCTGTTCCTAGATGTCATGGAAAATGTTAAATATACATTATATTAAACATTAGGTGTGAAAAGATAATGTACCAAATGTCAATATATGAAACATTTGACATTATGTGAGAAGAAAATAATAGGGAAAATGCAGAAGAAAAAATGAAAAGACTACTTTATTGATAAGGAACAATGTATATGGATCATGCTTTGGATATGACCTCTAATGCTCAAGTATAAATACCTTAGGTCAAGCCATCAAAGGTCACCTCAAGAGACATGCTCATTATTAAAATACGCCCTTTTGGGTCTTAATCACAACTTTCCCTTTCAAGTCTTGTTACACCAATCTCAAGATTAGTTATGAAGAAACACCATCTTCATTATGCAGTGGCACCACTTGGGAATGGGAACATTATACTTGGGGATAGTTGAATTACTACTATATTGTCACAACACAAATATTTAGGGAGATAAACTTTGAATCTTAAGTATGAGATAAATTTATTTAGCCAATGTATGTGTCGAAGGCATTTAGCTATGGTAATAAATTCTTGCTTGACAAGTGGGTAAGCTAATAGATAATTGTTTCTTTTATTTCTACTATATTGGATTTTTTCATGCATAATGATAGCTCTTGATTTGGATTTTTTGGTATCATTGTCTCCTGCCCAATTAGCATTTGAATATGTATGAAGCTTATTATCTCTTTTATTGAATTAGATCCCAAATTTGCAAGTTCTTTTTACCTACTTGAGAAGATGCACAAGTGCTTGCATGTGATATTATATTGGCTCTTGCATAAATTTGGATAAATATGATGTTGGGTATTCTAAATCTGGTCTGGTGTGGTAGAGAAATTGAAGTGATCCAATCATGGTTCTATACATGGTTGCATCTATGAGAGGAGTCTTAGCTTTGCTAGTTCACTTTAAATTGTATGACAAAGGACTATTTCTTGGCTTCTCATTCTTTAGATTAAGTTTGCATTAGTTTTGTCAATGGAGTAGCTGAACTATTGTAGTTTTATTCTATAATCTTACACAATAGTTAATGAGTGCCCATGGAGTGGATTTGAGTCAATTTTCTGGAGTCTTATTCAAGTGGCACTGTACTTGGACATATTCCATGAATAGTAATAAGATCAAGATTGATTCTTATTCATTACAGCGCTTTGACTTAGATTAGATTTACTTTCCATGTAATTTACTTTTCATGTATGTAGTTAATATTTACATTTTAATACATATTAATTAATTAAGCACATAAGTACAATCGCTTCGAGCATGCGTATGACTCTTGGTAATCCCAGCAACGCTTAATGTTTGGTAACCCAACAACATTGTATGTGCTTAGGATGTGCACGGGAAGTCGGATTGGATACTTATGTTAGGGTAGTTGATTATTAATTAGCAATTAGATTAGTTGAATTGATTATAAATTGAGTTTCAACCTATTGTTAATCGTAGAACAATAAAATATAAAATATTAAAAATCATATGTCTCACTCTAGACTAAACGATATGTGACAAAGCTACCACTAGTCCAAGTGGGAAGATAGCGAATTGTGATTAAGGCATAGTGATCTAGATGCCACAACTAGTCCCATCCATAGAATTCGACTAGATCGTGTGTGAACACTTGTGATTTATATGGTTGAGCGTAGGGGTACTTAGCCACTCATCATTGGTGCCATTGCTAGGGATGGTGCTAGTTATCTAGATTAGTTATATTATACACGATCATTATAAAGGTATTAACGATCTATCTTTTAAAAAATATAAATATTTTAAGTCACACATTATTAGGTAAGACCATGTCTTCTTCATATAGGACCAATAATGCATCATATGATGAGAACACTTGTAGGAGAAATGATAGGATATATACTGAAGAAAATTGGAGTGAACAACCTCAACTAGGGGTTTCCTATGCTCATTTAGACCCTTACTACACTGAAAGACTACATTCAACTAGTGCAGAAAATCCTAGAGGAGATGGAGTAAGTCCTAGATCATGGAGGGCCTCAAGGTCTTTTATGGGAAGAACTATAAAAGCCATGGCAATTCTCCCAATTCCTCATCTTCCTCTTCCTCTTCAATGTCTAGTTCTAACAAAGATGAACATAGGTATAGAGATACAGCTCCACTACGGGATCATGACAAAGATAGAAATCAAACCCAAGGGCAAAATTAAAGACATCACCATGAGCATAGACAAGATCAATACAACCAAATGAATAGAAATAGAAATTTTTATTACAACATGTTTAATGATGATGAACCTTTATTAGCCACTAAGAGCCTGATGTAGATCATGAAGGCAGTTAAGATACCTCACAGGCATCACAGGGATAGTTGCTTACCCAGGCTTGATATAAATAATATTCCTAAATTTTCAGGAGGCTACAACTTAGATCCACAACATCATATACAAGCCTTGCATTATGCCTATGCCTTGTACAGTATTGAAAATGAATGGAAAAATCTTAAATTCTTTCCTAGGACATTAATTGATAGAGCTGAAGTGTAGTATCAATCATTGAAACCAAATTCAATTTGACGGTGGTTCACAATGTTGGAACTTTTTAATGAAAAATACTAAACCTATGTGAGGGTGTCCAACCTGAGGAGACAAATCCAAGAGTGGAAGTAAGAAAATCATGAATCCTTGGATGTGGCCTTGGATAGATATTATTTGCTACTACATAGATGTCCATGCCATTATTTCTCTGAGGAAAGGCAACTTTTCTACATCATCGATGGGCTTTGTAAAAAAACAAGGAAGACCCTTGGGATGTATGCTCTAGGTCAATTATATGAGCTACAAACTCATCAGATTCGAGAGTTGATCAAGCGTATGGAAAAAGAAGAAGGAGAGCTATGCAAATGGGAGAATGTTAAGGAAAACAACTAGGACCCAACTATGATGAGGAAAAGGAGGTAGCTCTCGATGAGATGATTTTATAATGAACCTTGCCAATACAAAATTCTCTTGATGAGCTTGAAGCAAGCTAGGCAAGATGTTGGAAGGGATGAATGAGAAAGTTAAAACTTGCATAGAAACCATAGAGGAGAGAGTGACACAAAGAAAATCAAGTGATCACATCAAAAGGAGGAAAAAGAACCAAGAAACAGCTAGGAACGCTTATCGGCAAACAGGAAAAATGGCTAACGAAAGTGAGGCTATAAACTCGATTACAAACAAGGATAATGGATGTGACATTTGCATATATGACCATCCAAAGGGCTTTTGCCTGATCTTGTTGCATCTACATGAGTATTGGGAAAGGACATTAAATCCTAAGTTTGTACAAAAGCACATGCCCAAGAGATTTCCTCTTCTGTGTAGTAATTTTATACAATCCCAAAACCAACCATACTATCCCAGGGGGACTCATTACCAGCCTCAACACTAGCATCAACCATAGTGGCAACAACCACAATCGTGGGAGAGGCCACCACCAAACTAGCCCTATGCTTCCTACCAACTGAACCCACATGGATATTATGTTCAACACCTTATTTCACCAACTATTTTTACTTCCTCTACTTCAAATCACTACTATCGCTCTCCCAAATATCATTAGCTTGCAACATCTTATACGAGATCACCACCTCACACCTCTCACCTTGCATCATATATTGAATATTCTCATACTCACCTCCACCATATGTCACCTCCAACAACACAGGAAGGTTTAGCATCATAACATTATTGAGAAAATTCCACTTGTGCTACAAACATACATGTAAATGATAATGCTAGTAGATCTCAACCACAACGTCGAAAGCGTCCCTCTGTATACAAGGAAAAACACTCATGGACCTACTACATTACCTAAACCAGCACAAGCCCAATCTGATTCAACAACTTTCCTCACAAAAATGATGTCTCCTAATCATAAGCAAAAGCCAACAACCATCACCACTCCAGCACAAGACACAAATGATAAACCTATGATTGTGAAGAGACAGAAGAATCCATGCATCACCAATAATAATAAAGGGTGCAATTGTGGGCCAAAAGTTCAAAATATTAACACAAACCCTATACTGGCCCACCATGCAGTTTAGGAGCAAGTGTGTGAGCAAAAGCCAGTCTACGCAGTAGCCACTAAACTAGAAGACACCCAGTGGCTTGAAAATGAGAATATAAAACTATTTCAAAGATGCATGAAAGTAACTAATTTGCTTATTGGTTCTGGAATTTTCTGATTCTTCATATGTTTTCCATTTCTTAATATTTTTCTTTTCTTTTTATTTTTCTATTTTCTTGAGTCATTCTCTTTATGTTTTATGAATGTATTTTTATGTTTTTATTAATAAAAGAGCCAAGTCATGATGCAGAAGTCAACGCTTGTGTTAGGTTTTTTATGCTATGCTATTAAGATGATTGGGTAAGTAATTGTGTAAAGTAGTGAGACCACCTCATGCATCCCTCCAGTTCTCTGAAAAAAAGGTCTTTTTCATGGAAACAATTTGATTCTTCTTTTATAAAATTAAAATTAATCAATGATCATTGTACCTTGAAGAAAGAGGAAATGACCAAGTGGGAATGGCAAAGGGTCTGACCTCAAGGGGATTTGTTGGGTTCTCTTGTTGACTTCCTTCATGTGGTTTATGACTCCTCTTGGAATGTATCATCACTCCCCTATCAACCAATAAAAAGGAAGCGCTGTCTTTGCATGGTGTGGTTTCCATATGAAGAAACAAAAAAATAAAGAGAGAGAGAGAAAAGAACAAAAGAAGAAGAAGAAGAAGAAAAGAACAAAAAATGATAAAAAAAATAAAACAATGATGAGAATTAAAAGCACACCCCTTAGACACAATAATGGGCTACAAGCACTAGTTATGGGTCTAGAAAGACATGTTACCCATGCCAGAAGGCACCCCTCTAACTAAGGCCCTTCCTTCCTTCTTCTTTTTCCTTCTCTTTTTAGAGTGATAATTGTTCTTTGAGGTGGTTGTGGACTCATGGTGGTTGGCACATGGAACACATCAATGCAAGGTCATTGGTTATGGTATGGACTTGGTCTGAACTTGGATGGATAGGTATGTTGATCATTTTAACCATGTCACAAGAACCTATTGTGGACATGGTCAAGTACCTTACATCCCGATATCTGCAATCCCTTCTCATTCCATTATTCACCTCACTGCTACATGCGATTATGAGCCTTTTGGTTTTGTGTAGTATAGTTTAACATCCTAAACATGGCAGTTGTGTGTTATTTGGAACAAAGGCATGATCTACATTTAACTTCCAGGGTGCCCATGGGCATCTATAGAAGTGGTTATGCAAGGGCATTATGGCAAGACCCACTTGCATAACTTTTGTTGATCATGGCTTTGAACTAACCTTCACATCTTCTAGAACATCAATGATAGTTTCTTTGAATTTATCCATGATTTTGGGACTACTTGTTCATTTCATTAATTTTTCCTACTTTTCTATTTCCATATCCATTAATATTTCTTGTCCATCTTCTAAATTACACCTTTGGTTTCAATTATTCAAAAACCTATGTGCTTTCAGAGTTACGCTTATTAGTCATGGGGCTAGGGATACCTACTTTAAAATTTTACAACATCCTATTTTTGAAGATCATGGTAACTTATAGTAATTAATCAAAATAATGTGAACAACTTGATGATTTTAGTTACCTCATAGCCTTGGGCACAGTATACTGTAATCACCTTGTGCTTAAAAGAAAACTCAGGGATCTAAAAATGGTTAATTATTAAGGAAAATTTACCACAACTTTAATGTTGATCATTTGGTGATTGCAGGTGATGTTGAAAGAAACACCTAAGGAAGAAGGCCTTTTGCTAGGCACAAAAACAAAGCTAAGAGAGGGACAACAGAGGATATGACCATGGACACATCATAGCACATACAAGATAGCAGCTCAAGATGTGCATGTTTGCTAGACCCATGAGGTGATGAGAAAAAATTTCAGTCCACCCTTCAAGAATAAACTTTAGCGGATTTTTAAAGACCTTTGCAAATTTTGTAATCTTCAATGTCTATCCAGTCTTTTTGTTACTCTATCGTTTTGTATGCATCCACTCAAATAAAATTTTGTAATGTAGCACTTAGAGTTAGTTAGTAGTTTGCATATCAGTCAATAATCCCATATATTCCTAATATTTTGTAGGAAACTTGTTCCTCATTTTGTTTAACTCAAGGACAAGTTTTTATTTAGTCGTGGGGGTATGATGAGTCATGATTTGGCTAGCTCCGATATTGGAGCCTTGATATTAGATACTCGATATTGAGCCCCTAGATGCATTATTGGATATCCTATATTGGGGGGTATGGGCTAGCCTATAAATATAGTGCTTGGGCACACGGTTTGAGTAATAGTTTTGCATCAGTTTTTTATAGTTTTGACAATAGAGTAGCTGAACTCTTGCAATTTTATTCCATAATCCTACAGAACAGTCATTGAGTGCCCATAGAGTGGATCTAAGTTAGTGGTATGGAGTCTTATTCGAGTGGCAATGTACTTATTCCATGAACGACAATAAGATCAAGATTGATTCTTATTCCTTGCAACACTTTGACTTGGATTAGATTTACTTTCGATGCAATTTAATTTTCGTGTACTTAGTTAACATTTACATTTTAATGCATGTTAATTAAGTAAGCACATAAGTATGATCACTTCAAGCATGCGTATGACTCTTGGTAATCCTAGCAATGCTTAATGTTTGGTAACCCAACAACGTTATATGTGTTCAGGATGTGCACGGGAAGTGAGATTGAGTACTTATATTAGGGTAGTTGATTATTAATTAGCAATTAGATTAGTTGAATTCATTTTAAATTGAGTTTCAACCTATTGTTAATCATAGAACAATAAAATATAAAATAATAAAAATCATATGCCTCACTCTAGACAAAACCATACCTGACAAAGCTACCACTAGTCCAAGGGGGAAGATAGAGAAACTACAATCAAGGCATAGCAATTTAGATGCCACAACTAGTCCCATCCACGGAATTCGATCGGATCGTATGTGAACACTTGTGAGTCGTATGGTTGGGCGTAGGGGTACCTCACTGCTCATCATAAGTGAATGGTGATAGAATTGCTATATATGACACATGTAGTTGGAATAAAGATAGATTAATGATAATTCAAGGATAATAATGATGAATTAACTTAATTAATATAATAGTTATTAATGAGGAATTTCTTGCTTGAATATGCTACAAGAGTATGTCTTATCTGTGAGTTAAAGGACTATGTTAGTCCAACTTGATTCCTATGCTAGTTTAACCTAGGAGGATGCTTCTAAAAGAGGACAAAGTCTAGTCCTTTTCCTATGCTAATTAAAATATTCTTTAGGATTTTTTGGAAGGTTGAAAACTTGAACAGACATTTCCAATGTTGATGGGTCTTTCATTTTATGTTATGCTAAAGTTTTATCTCTCTTTAGTGATTTTTTATTATTGTAGTCTAAATTTTTTTATAATATATTTTAATTGTAATGTTGAACATCCTCTTCTTCTAATATTTTAACCATGAGATATCTTTGTGAACTATATAGCCCTTATTCATTGTGTACTATATCGTAAGGAGAAGTAGGTATCTAGGGCTGAGGCTTCTAATACAAGCACCTCCTCTCCTCTATGAAGAAGAAGGTTAGTGCTAGATGCATGTAATAGATTCTATTTAAGACTACATATTAGCAAGCTCAAGTTATTGGTATATCTTCTTATGTATGCTTAGGTAGTATATGGTTCTTGTGTGTGATAGTTTTAATGTATTGTCTTTTATGTGTTTATCCTTAATGTAGCCTCTATACTTCTAGCAATTTGAACTAATTTGTGTTCTATGGCCTTTGTAATATGCATGTAGGTTCATATAGTTGTTGATACGTAGTCCACCTTTAAGTCTATCTTAATTTAAGAGACCACCAGAGGTGTCATGAGATGCTCAACTAGATGGTATAGTAACAATTAGGTATTAAATCATTACTTAAATAGAAGATTGAATAGGTTGTAGTGTTGAAGTAGTGTACTAGGAGAATGTTAATAGTAGAGAATCATAAAATGAAGTAAAGCTGTAACATTTGTTTCTCTTGAGCATATTTGGAAGGAGGAAATAATGTAGGAAGGGATGGATGAGGTGGAAGGAAATGAAACATTGTTGAATATGCAAGACTTATGAAAAAAATTGGTAGAGATGGATTGGTTATTTAAGCTTACCTTTCCAGAAGTAGAAAAGATTTGTAAGATTCAAGAGTTGGCTAGTTAAGCTTTGTTCCTATAGTTGAGAAACCTAAGCTAAACCATAAAACATAAGCTTGTCTTAGCTCGATTTTACCCATTAAGAGGTCACATGAAATTATATGGAATGTCTTGGACAATTACTAAGTTATGATACAAGAACTAAAATCTCTAGTCAAAGCACAATAGATAGAGAATGAAGAGCTAAGAATTCAACTAGCTCTATAATCAAAGACTTTGATGGCAGGAATAAGTGTTAAAAATATGGTAACATAAAAGTTTTCAGAAAAGGAGTCAATCAAAGGTATACAAGGGGAATCAAGATGATAAGATGATTGATATTTTTCCTTATGAAACAAAAGAGTTTTTGGATATGCATGAGTACTTAATGGAAGAGATTGGGCAAGCTACTACATAATTTCTAGAAGGATTTTTGAAGACATGATGGTTTCGGGTTTTGCAAAAGGAGAAGGTTGAAACTCTTAAGAAGCTTATTAAGATGTGGAAAGAGTTTTGGAAGGCACTAGTGAAGAAATTTCATCTAGGAAATTTGACTATGAGCACTTGGGTGAGATTAAATGACATTTCATAGATAGGAAAGCTACAAGATTATATTTGAAAATACTTGGAGATTTTTTTAGAAATCCCATATATTAATGAGATAGTTAAATTTCAATTCTTTCTATGTGGCCTAAAATCCTACGTTCAAAATGAGATTAATACTAGTACAATAACAAAGTAGAGAAAGACAATTCAAGTTGTAAATGGTTTGGTTTATTTGAAAGGAGTAAAGATGAAGAAATATATACAAAAGTAGTAGGAAAGAAGGAGGAAGCTAGGTAATAGTTTTGAAGGTGAAGGAGGTTTTGATGCTTTCAAAGGGTTACATGTTCTAGCATCTCCAATCACTAAATCTTCTCACTTAGACTATGGAGAACATAAGGCTTCTCAAGAACATAATAGGTTCATGATAGTATGTCATGTTTTGAAGATCCAACTACAAATTCTACAAATTGAATAGAAGTTAGGGGTTTTATTTGAGTGAGAAATCACTTGCCTAGAGCTTGTTCACAAAATCCTATCAATAAAAATGGTGGAAAAGCAAATGTTGAAAACCATATTTTGAATGCACTTGCGTATTAGCCTAATGCTTAATTGCAAGTAACTAGATAATCAATCATGGAGATGAGATATGATGCAACAAATATCTTCGAGCTTAGAGATTGACAATGATGAAGAAAATTAGTTATGTGGATTAAGAAGATGAATCAAGTCTTCATTTAGTGCAAATTGCTTGGGTAAGGATTTTAAGAAGAGAGCTAATTGCTTGGCCGACATAGATGAAAACTACAATTATATGACTTTGGAGATCATTCATTTATATAAATTTATGTGTGTTCTTGATCACAACATCCTATAAGTTGGCTATTTTTTATCCCTATTAGATGTGTAAAATCAATAAAGGGAGCATTAGCACAAGTATGACAATGGAGTGGAAAGTTAAGAGTTTTTTGTTTTGAACATGGACTTCTTCGAGGTGATCCTTGATTAGGAGTTTTTGAGCAAAGAAAAAGTGATGGTTGATTAGAAGTTGTTGATCTTAAATCTTACATGAGGTTTTACCTATGCGATGAAGACTTGTGCACATAGAATAACTTCTGGCATACTCAAAATTAGCAAGTTTTATCCACTCTAGTAATGAATCAAGTGGCTTAGGATCCAACTTAGAAGATGTATTTGATAATGGTAAGAAAGGAGACTAAAGTTGATGCAAAGTTTGATTAGTTAGATTAGAAGCTTAATGTTGTTTTGGAAAAGTTAAAAGATATTATGCCAAGTGATTGCTTGGTGAATTGTTAAAAGAAAGGATTATAGATCATAAGATTGAGTTATTGTTAACACCACCCCTACAATGATAATATAGATTTGTGGAGCTAGAAATTAGAGGAGTTGAAGAGTTTGGTACAAAAGAATTATCTTAGACCATTGAAATTTCCATATGTAGGAGCAATTTTGTTCGCAAGAGAAGAATATAAATGTTTGTAGTTGATGAGTGGCGAGGTACCCCTACACTTAACCATACGAAACGAGCGTCGCACGCGCGATCCGGTCGAACTCTGCAGATGGACTAGTTGTGGCACCTAGATAGTTAGCCTTAGGTCGCAGTTC
>MNCI01037059.1:68710-93417 GCA_015680685.1 Gnetum montanum | reverse complement strand
GTTCCGCTTCTAGGAGTTTAAGGGTGAGAGACTACTCGCGATGAGTAACCGATTCCTTAACTAGCCGTACACACCCGTAGATGCTCGTAGCTAAGTCGTACTCACACCGCGCTATGAAAGCAATAAATAACATGAAATAAATAACAATAAATAAACTAAGTGAATGCTGCAATGATGAAGTAATCTCGATCTTTATTGCCGATCATGTGCGTGTCCAAGTATGGCACACTCGAATAAAGACACCGTACAATCACATTCACCACACTGCGGGCATACACAGGAAAATTCTAACTCTGGAGGGATCAAACTGCTAGAGCTTCGCTACACTAAAACTGGGATGGAAATGAGGGAGAGCTGCCTCTTATTTATAGAAATTGCGGCTGACTGCGATATCGCGTACATGATATCGCGGCCGACGCAGACCGCGTCTCATCAGTAGTTGTGTTATAACTATAAGCTACTTTGCCAGCAAGTTTATCATAAAGAATAGATATCCAACTTCTTTGGTTTTTGAATTGTTTGGTTAATTAACTAGAATTTGTATGTATTCTAGGCTAGGCCTTCACTAAAGGTATTACTAAGTGTGAATTATTAAATGTGTTGGTGACTGTTTGGGACTAGACCGCCAACATTAGGGACCAAGGCCCAAATACCTCCAAATAGACTCAATGGTTATGAAACAAACTAAATGTGAGTATGTGTTTGTTATTGTGAATGTTGAAATGGTTGGTTTGTGTATGAAATTGTAATTGGCTATCCTAAAAAAAATTCAGCTAACTTTGTCAAATACTATGAGCTATTGAAAGTTCATATTTTGTCAAGTCACTTAGTGTATATAGTCCCTATAGTATATTACTTGTAACAAATAAAATTTCACAAAAACGTTTGATCACAATTGTGCCAATCTACTCTTAATTTCTCCTAGAGAGAAAGCTTCAGAAGAACACTACAAATAAAGCGAGATTCAATGGACTTAGAAAAAGAAAATAAAAGAAAGCAAATTTGTGTGATATCTCAAATGTTTAAGCAAGATAAATTAACACGAGGAAACACTTCGCAATGAAGCTATTCTACTTCAATCTAACTATGAATTGCCCAAACCCTCTGAGCTCAACAAGCAATTTCATAAAAGACAATCTTATTAGACTACCAAAAATGCTGCGTAAATGACAAAGTACAAGCTTCTATTTTGACTAACTAAGAGTTGTCAAGAATTGCATTCAACATAGCGTTCAAAAAATTTGACAATTTCAAGAGTGAAGTACCAAGGCAGTACACTCTAAAACAATGAAGCTATTTTAGTCATCTCAAAATACCAAAGATTTTCCTAGATTCTCTATACTCAAAATAGGCAATTTTGTTAAGACATTATTATTAAATTGCTCTAAAGGCTTTTCAACAACATAAGCCCTTTTATGGCAAACTTTAATAGAAGTATAGTATTGTGCAAAGACAAAGCTATAAAAGAAACCTAGAAAAAATCCCAAAATTGCATGCCAAGCACGATACTATCTAAATTAGTAGCTAAGTAACTAAAACAAACTGGAAAGAAATGAACTCATAGGATTAAAACAAAGTAGCTGAATTGATGTCTTTAACAAACCATGTTTACAATGAATCTTCAATATTTTTCCAAGTTACTTCTTCTAGATCCCCCTTTCCAAAATCTACCTTTGAAGCCCTTTTTATAGTGGCTTTTGGGTGGTTATAATCATCATGAAAAATTAAGGTGGGTTACAAACATTATGGGGAGTAGTTATAACTACCATAGAGTTAAATGCTATAGTTGACAAGTGTCCTACCATTGTACCATTGATATTAAAAATTATAATTGACACTTCCCTTTTTCTTACTTCCCTTTTTCTTACAGAATAGTCATACATATATCTTATTATTTTTTATTATTTTTTTTAACCAAGAAAAATGCTTATATAGTTTTTATCATGGAACAGATATCTCTGCAAATTCAGGAAATCTGCCATAACAATCATATGCATAGAAAGCCAATTATCAGCGTAGAGCGTCTTCCTTTGCAGATTGAGAAAGCCACCAAGAAGTTAGGCCACTTCATAACAGCAGAAATGTGAAAAAGGAACCCAGAGATGTCAAGAACCTGAGAAACGACGTTGCTACTTTCCATGACCAGCATTCATTCACTTGCAGCAAAATGAGCTTGAAGTAACACCATATCTGGATCGCAGACCTTCCACACGTTTGTCCACTGAACCCTGCAACTCTGAAATTGAATTCTTCAAAATTATGTTGCCAGCACTATATGATTCCGCGACCAGTTCTAGCTTCATGTTTGTCTGCATTTGCATCTTAAGGCGTTTGGTGAGTCTGGCAGCGGAAGCATCCAATTCCCTAAGAATGGCGGAGTAGGAGCTTTCAGCGCTACGTTTGAAGGATTAAGCGCAATAGAGACCATGCGTCTGGCGTTGGAGATGCTTTGCACGCCAGGACTAGCAGTCGATCCGTTGTGGTGGTACGGTTGTGCCGGTTTTGGAGTGCGCACAATTGTGAAGTTGAGATTGAAGTGTTATGCGTCCAGCTGCTGCGGAAACGACGACGATTGCTCTGGTCAGTCTGGTGACTTACTAGATTGGCCTTTGGATTCATTGCTGCTCGTTCCTTCGGAGGATCTGCTCTCCTGGTCCGGAAGTGCCGGAGCAATTCTGCCTGATGAGATTCCAGAAATCGGGCCCGCCTATCCATGGGACAACATTGAAGCCATCTGCATTCAGTCAGGAAGCCACGAAAACTCATTGCGTAGAGCATTCTGGCATCATGTACAGCACAGAAAATCCTAATGCCGTCATTGACGCGCTCGGCGCAGCTCCGCTCAACAGAAAACTCCCAGGACTGCCGCCATCGCGATACGTGAAATTATGCCAAATGCGACCACATTGAATGTTGTTTCTTGGCAGAGCACCGATGGTAAACAAGCTTTGTTTTTATCAAAGGTAAAATGCTAATCTCTGAGCTCAGATTGACCATACATTTCCTTAACCTTATCCATGATCTTCCGGGATATTTCTTTTCCAGAAACAGACGTAGAGCCTCCACTCTTTCCATTGTCGTTGGTAATGGTCACATGGTACTGAAAAGCATATTGGAGATTAGCAAAACGGACATTAAAGTGGTTGGATAATAAGCTGATGGGGGTTCTATATCTCCCCACAGCAGGCCTCCTCGTTGCCATTAAACGAGACACAATGGCATTGGCTAAGCTCTGTGGTGATTTTTGCAGTGCCATTTGAGACACGTTAACTTTGTGCAAAACTGATTATCTGAAGAAGCCCATCTTATTACCAAAGAGAACTTTACAATAGCCTCATTGTAAAATGCTGAAAGTAACAGTTTGTTTTGCCATATATTACCTCCTTTAAAAATCTCCAAATATTGAATTTGTAATAAGTGCCACAACCTCATAAAGTCTACTCCATTAAATGGTCAAAATGTGCCAACAAAATGAGATAAGGAGAAGAGAACATTCATAACATGTTATGAATCATAAGAATGAATGATGATGTCCTTTGATTTATGCAATACCCCCATAAGATTTTACATATTAATGAATGAAGTGTCTTGACTATTATTGGATAAGTTTGTAGTAGTATACTTGGAAAAAATTTTAATGAAGTGTCTTGAGTTTAGAAGGTTGAAAGTGAATTTTATACAGTTATTGATGGAGGAGGTAAGATTAATCAAGATTTGAAAAAGATTGAGACCATCATGACTTGGCCTCATAATGATGTTCATGAGGTAAGGTAGTTTATGGTGTTGGTGAATTACTATTGGATGTTTGTTAGAGCATTTTTGTAGTTTTTGTAGCACTAATGAATTTGCAAAAGAAGAATGTTACTAGTTGTTAGGATAAGGAGTGTCATCAAGTGTTTGATGGCATTAAGTTAGTTCTCACAACTTAACTTATATTAGCCTTATCAAATTTTTCAAGATCCTTCAAGGTGCAAACAAATGCTTTGAAGTAGCCAATTGGAAGAATTCTTTCATAGGAGGATTACTCATTAGTATCTGAGTTAATAAAACTGAAATAGATAAAAACATTATCACTTATAAATGAAAAGGAAATATTTACCATTATTCACTACCTTTGGGCTTGGCAACACAATATCCTAGATGGCCCAATGATAGTGAATACTAATAATATTAGTACAAGCTACTTGCTTACACATGAAACATCATATATCTTATGTCAAAAACCTTAAGGCTAAGCCAATGTTTTGCTAGGAAATGTTAGGATAGCCCTTGTCTTAGAATTGGTGAATAAAAAAAAATCATAATCCATTGGTTATGATGTTACATCATATGAAGCTAAATCATAGATGTGACATTTCCCAGTCAATTCTCACCTATAAGTATGTATATTAGGATGGTAGAAATATAATAGTTGAGTTCATAGTAAATAGGATTTCTGAATTTGATTTATGATTTCTTGTAGTAGTGATGAGTTATCATTTTGTTGGCCGCGAGATCACAACCATGATATCACGTACGCGATATCGCAGCCTAGACGCGATAGTGCAGCCTGTCTCCTCATCTATAAATAAGAGGTAGAAAAATTTGGTAGGCAATTTTTAGAGTTATTAGGTTTAAGTTTTCAATAAGTTTTTAGTACATTAGTTTTCCTCTCAACCCTTTTTCCCCACTGTATGCCCACCGTGTGGTGATTGTAATTGTACGACATCTTTATTCGAGTGTGACGTACTTGGACACGCACATGACAGACAATAAAGATCGAGATTATTTCATCATTACAACATCCACTTAGCTTAATTAATTAATTATTTTATTGTTATTTATTGCTTTCGTAGTTCACATCTCTTTACCCTAAACTCCTATTAAATGCAGAATGAGGACGACTTGATCATGAGCATTTAAGTGTGACTACTTGGTAACCCAGTAGTGTACTTAGGCCATGCGCTTGGTAATCCCAGTGGTAGTCATGCACGAGGTCCAAGATGTGTACAGATGATTAAGGAATAGATGCTCATCGCACTTAGGCTAGCTTAGATTCTCTCTCTCTCTCTCTCTCCTAGTTTAGTTGATATTATTTCCCATCAGCCCTAGGAGTAGCATTAGTATAAGAACACATCATACACCTCACTTTGGACTAAACCATATGTGACAAAGCTAATACTAGTCTAGGTCAGAAGATAACGAACTGCGATCTAAGAGTAACTTTCTAGATACCACAACTAGTCCGTTTGTGGAGTTCGACCAGATCGTGCATGAAACACTCGTATTTGTATGGTTGAGTGTAGGGGTACCTCACCACTCATCATTGGTGTAGTTGCCGGGGACAGTGCTAGTTATCTAGATAAGTTATATCATACAAGGTCGCTGTATAGGAATTAACGACATACCTTTTAGGAAGAAATAATTACGAAAAGTCACATACAAATTCACACACAATCTCACAACCATGCCTCTCCTACAAGATTACGATAATGCCACATCTAGTGAGCAAATTCATTGGAGGACCAACGAATTATATGACAATGAAGATTGGAGTACACAACCCAAGGTGGGGGTTTCTTATAAACATAAACGAAGGCAGCATCGTCCCAACGCACAAAAGCATAACCTACTCGATGACGATGAACCCCTACTAGCCACTACAAGCCTAACACAAATATAAGAGGCAATTCAAATCTCCTATAGGCAACGTAAAGAGAGTCGTCTAACCAGGCTCGATTTAAACAATTTTTCCAAATTCTCAGGAGGATATGACTTAGATCCGCAACAACATTTGCAAGCCTTCCATGATGCCTGTTCATGGAACAACATTGATAACGGTTGGCCAAAACTCAAGCTCTTTCCTATGACACTCGTTGGCCAAGCAAAAGTATGGTATAAATCGTTAAAACCAAATTCAATACGACGTTGGCCAACCATGGTAGAACTCTTTAACGAAAGATATCAAACCTACGCAAGAGTGTTAGCCTTGAGGAAACAAATCCAAGAGTGGAAGCAAGCACAACATGAACCCTTGGACATGGCCTTAGAAAGATATTATGCACTGTTAAACAATTGTCCAGGCCATGAGTTCTCTGAAGAAAGGCTAATGTACCATATCATTGATGGGCTTCGTGATGAAATAAGAGAGACCCTAGGGATGTATGCCCAAGGTCAACTATACGAACTACAAACCCATCAATTCCAAGAGCTTATTATGCAAGTAGCAAAAGAAGAAGGAGAAATGGCTAGATGGGAGAGTGTTGAAAAACATCAACAGGACCAAAATATCAACTTAACAGAGGTCCATGATCATAAAAAGGAGAAATCAACTTATCTCAAGGGGGAAGAACCATCTTTGCCAGTACAACAATCATTAGAGAAAGTCGCGGCAAACATCAATAAGATGTTGGAATGGACGCATAAAAAGTGTGGAGAATATATTGATATTATTAGAGATAGATTTTTGACAACCTGAGAAGCAGGACAAAGTATCACTAGACAATCAGAAAGAAGGGATAAGGAAGATAAGAGCTCAACTGCCAATCATATGTATGAATGCAACATTTGCCTGTACGATCACCCCAAGGGCCAATGCCCAATCTTGTTACATTTATATGAGCATTGGGGAAGCACGTTACACCCAAAGTTCATACACAGATATTGTGTTCAATCACAGTGGCAACAATCCCAGTCGTGGGGGAAGCCACCCCTAAACTAGAGACACCCTTCATATCATCCGAATCTAAATGCTTATCTAGTTCAACATACTATTTCCCCAACTGGGTCAACATACTCTATCTCGTTGCATTATCATTCTCCTCAATACTATCAGCCCATGTCTTCAACACAACCATCGCCTTGTGTACCTTACACTTCTCCTAAATTTCAACATTCTCATCCTTTCTCTCCTTCTACATTGCCACCAACTGTTCCTGAAGTGTCTGCACCATAGCAACAACCCACGAACGTTACTTGTGCTACTACTGCCAACAACAGTGAGAGACCTCATCGACATCGAAAGCATCCCTTCTTTAGACATGACCGTAGGAAGGGACAACACAGTTCTGAGGCCACTACATTCTCCAACTCAGCACAAGTCCAACATTGTGGTGCATCCTTCTCTTCGAACCCAACGCCTCGTGTCACTTCATCAGGCCATCAATTAACACTCCAACAACCATACAGCCCAATGAATACGGCCATGGAGAGCGATGTCTCGATCCTTGCATACCATCTTATGGTCTCAAGTATCATAGTGAGTCAACTCTTTATCCAAGAACCACATCTTATGAATTACCCTACTATGATTACTATAATCAAGTTTGTGAACCCCAATGGGGTAAGTGTGACCGAGTTTCAATATTTCCAACATGCAAGGATCCTCATCTTTCATTTATTAATCCTTGCCATGCTCAACCGTTTAGTTATGGGGGATATCCCCCATTTTAATAACAAGCAATATCAATAAATATTTTTCATTTTCTTTAATTTTACAATTTTTTGTTTTCCAGTTTTTCATTTTTCAATTTCTTGTTTTATCTTTTTATCTTTTTATAAGTAATCTCATCTACAAATAAAACACTCATGTGGCTTGTTGGTTGAGGTGTGTTCTATGTTATCGAGTCGCGAATGATCAATTATTTGGACAGTGAGCCCATTACACCCACTCATCCATCCTACCAATAAGAGGTTCTGTTCGAAGGTACAGTGATATTCTTGACATTCTTAAAAATTAAGATTAATTTGTGTTCATTATACCCATAATGAAGAAGGATGGATCAAGCGGGAATGATTAGGGTGTGACATCAAGGGGACTTGCAGATTCTCTTTGGTGACATCTGTGAGAGTTATCACGCAACATGGTTGTACTAAGATCCTTGAAGATCTAATGCAAAATGGGAGTAAGAGTAATCAAAAGGCACTTAAAAATCCAATGCTATTCTAGGAGGTTCCACTGGAAAGACATGCACCCATGCCTGAAGGTTGGCAGCTTCTTTGGATTCAGTAATTGAAAAAGAAAACACAAAGAAAGTGCCACAAAGCAAAAATCACTCCTCCCTTGAACGAAATGACAAGTGATCGTACACCTTGTTGTTATGGTACTCTCATAGTCACTCATCATGGGATGAAACAATGTGGTATCACTGATCAGAGGAATGGACTTGGTCCTTATCTTGGAATGACGGGTTAATGACACAATAATCATGCTTTACACGTAGGATTCATTATGCCCTAAGTCAGTGTCCTCATGTCCCAATCTCTACAATCCCTTCTATACCCCGTCTGACCTTGCTGTTCATGTAATTGTAACTTGTGTCTTATGTAGCATAGAATTTCGACCTCATTCAAATGATATGTACATGTGTGTGATTTGTGGAACTAGTGTGGATTGCATTTAACCTTTCTAGTGCCCACGGACATGTTTAAGTGTGGTTACGCAAGGGCATTATAGGTTGGAACCTACTTTGGGGAGGACCCACTTGCGTAATTTTTGTAATTTACACTCATAACACGTCTTCCACACACCATTTATTACCCTTAGCATATTTTCAACAATGTTCTTTCCCTTATTACTACCCCTCTAATTCAAATGTTCCTATGAACCATTACATAGCCTTTTTCTCTCCCTTACCACTTGAGGCCCTTATTGGTCAATTCCACATCATCATCATTATTCATGCCTCCAAAACTAGTTGAATTACCCTGGAATTCTTTAACACTTGTCCACATGTCTTTACTTTACATTATTAACTTCAGAAAAATCTTAAAATTTAGTATGTTGTGTTGTGCCTTAAATATCAATAGGCCGCGATATCGTGTCCCACAAAACTATATATACGTGACCCCCCGTGCTACTTACCATTATTTTCAACTATTCACATGGGGGAAGTCTTTCAACTTTATCTCTATGACTTGAGATTGTGCAACCCTTGCTTTCATATCCATAACTCGCTCGCTGGTTCTTCGATTTTCATTCCATTTGAACCTACTTGAACCCGAAGTGTTCAGCTTAGTTGTGGGGGAGGGGCACACACCGAATAGCGCATAATGTTTTTGAAAGTTGTCATTGCCCAAAGGAAATTATCAAGGGTAATTAGCTATGAAATTAAGGATAAGTGTGTCAAAAATAATTTCATCCACTTAGTTACACTGAAAAAATAGATTTGGAAACCACATAAGCAAAAAGGACTCAATATTATAATCTTTTGGGGACATGTAATTAACATCACATGGAGATAAAAAATTCCATTAAGGTAAGCAGTAAGGTATAAACTAACTTCAGAAACAACCTTACTAATGATTGGTCCCATGTGATTGCAGATGGCCCCGAAATGTGGACAACAAGAAGGTCTTGCTCAAGGTGGGAGCAAGCAACCTAAGAGAGGCAAAGGACAAGTTCCTGCCTGGACAACATGTAGAGTAGGAGGAACAATCATTTAGTATCCACCAAGAGGACCCTGCTACTGTACAATCAAGGTAGGTAGAAGGAGGAGTTGCTGTAGCACCTGAATAGGGACAACATCTCACATTGCCCTAGGATTGTGTTCAGGCTATCCAAAAAAGGTCCATCTTCACTGTGGTGATTGTGGAATTAAATTTTGAATCTTTCACAGAGTTTGCTCCAGAGGTTGTTAGGGACCACCTCAAGGGGTCCCCATTATGGCCTATCCTCTCTAAAAGCGGTGCCTAGTACTTAGGGCAAATGTACCAATTTTGGCACAACAAGGAACAAGGCACCACGGTTAATATGTGTGGTGTGATAGTCGATTTCTCTGTGTTGGCCATTTCAAAAGTATTAAACCTTCCAAATATAGGGCCAAAGGTTGCTTAGTTGTCTACCTGTTCAGACCTTGATGCGCAACGAGTTTAGTTGGAAAGGACATATGGCAAGGAAGATAAGATGTTTGGAGAGTTGACGACGGAGGAGAGGATCTACTTCAAAATAGGGACTTATCATCTCTTCCCCACAAAGGGCTTAAAAATGATTTCAACATATGTAGCAAGAGGATGTGTAGTGTTGATGGGAAAGGTTAATGCTAACCTGCCTCATCTATATTTTACGAAGATCCTGAGGTGGTTTAAAGAATAGAAGACAGGGAAGCTTGCGTTACCCTTCCCTTGTCTTATTAGGAGGCTATGTCGACATGGTGGTATTAGAGGATACACCAATGATTTCCTTCAAAAAGCCTATCAAAATGCTTCATATGCTGAACTGCTAAAGCCACTGGCTGCAAGGAAAATCACTGGTGAGACGCTAGGGCTGGAAGAAGAAAAGGAAGAAATGGCAGGGCCAATTGCAACTCAACTTGCAGGACCTAGCCAACTTCCAAGCATGGAACCCAGCCAACAATAAGAAGCAGGGCCTAGCATGGGCTAGCAGGATCAACCATTGCCACCACCACAAGATTACAAACCATCGATGAGCCATCTCCGCGCCATCGTTGAGACGGTCAGTTAGGGAAGTCGTGATGATGCAAATTTCTTCCACATCATCGACGATGCCATACAGCCCACGATTTCTTTGGATCACACAAGGGGTGAAGTGTCCATCCATACAGGAGGAGGGGAGAGCACTTGGTCACAATAGATCTCAGGGAACACTACATCTTTTCAAGTGTCATTAGAAACTGGTGAAGGGGCCACAGTGGTGGTTATGCAACATGAGGATGCAGCAGGAGCCGCAGAAGTGGTCGTAGATCACAGTAAGGAATCATTCAATGTACCTGTTGTGCCATTGGTAGACCTTACAAGAGCACGAGATGCTCAAACTCTAGTTGGAACCTCAATGACTCTTGCAGAACATGAGGATGTACTTGATCGTTTGCTACAAATAGGATAGGTAATGATGTCCCTGTTTGACATCCCTCAGGATGTTATGGTAATTTAATCAGATCTCATTTTCACCAAGGGGAAGCTGGTCTTAACAGAGATGAGAGCCAAGCACGCTAAAGCAGAGGTGCAAAAATTGCAAGAAAGGCTTGTGGCCCTACAAGCAGCATAGCGAGATCCTTCGCAATTTGTTCCCACAGACTATCTTAACACTTTCAAAATTGAGCAACTAACCAAACTATTGATGGAGAATAAGAAGGTGGCAGAAGAAAAAGAGAAAGCTATTTGGGATGCCTCTGTAGCATAAGAACAAACTTATGTGCATACCAAGGCACTCAAGGCCTTACAAGAGGAAAATAAGCAGCTTGTTGCTGACAACCTTCGGTTGACCTCTGTGGAGAAGCAAAAGAATGTTCTTGAAGAACATTTTCAACAATTGCGAGAACAACTCATTCAGGTCAACCAGGACATGAATTGTCTAGCCAGGGAAAATCAAACCCTCTCGATGGAGGAGGTACATGCCATCTGTCAGAAGATGACTATTGAAATAAGCACGTGGTAGAATGATGCTAAATAGCATGAAAAGCTAAAGGAGCACTTTCAGGACCAGGTGGGGATGTATAAATAGATCATTGAGAAGGAGATCCATATGGCCAAGGCCCACATCAATGCTATCAGTGCTCAACACACTGACTGGCAAGCCATATTGGACACATATGCATTTGCCCACTAGGCGGAAGTTAAGAACCAGGACCTGCAGATCTAGGACCTTATAGAATACATGGAGTTGGAAAACCTGCGATATGCCAACCTTGCCATGTTAATAGCAGGGCACCCGAGAACAGAGCTCTAGCAATAGGTAGCCACCACCTACATCAAATATGAAATAGAATTTGCAGAATGTAAGAAGATATTGCAAAAATTGGAGGTTGCAAATTCTAAACTTAAGGTGGTTAAAGCAAGCTACTAGGGACAAAAAGGTATCGCAACAGACTTGGATCAATGGCTTGCATATTTTCAAGAATACAGAGACAATGCCAGAGCCTACAAGGAGGAATAGTGGGTGTTTGTGGCTTGGTATGTCAAGGTAAATAAAATGTTTCCACAACTACCTTGCCCATGGGAGGCGTCAACTCCATCAAACATCAGAACATTAGCATGGACAGTAGAGGATCCCTGAACCAAAGAGGAGAAACTCTAGGCCATACTTCAACACCATTAAGTCCCAAAACCTGGAGCACAAGACAAGGGAAAGGCACCCATGGAGGAGCCACCGCCACTAGGAACTACATGAGCTTCATCAATTTTGTAGCTATAGGATTTTCTTTCGCATTCTTTGTGTTGTGTCTCAATTTTGTTCTAATTCCACACTACAACATGAATCCATTCTCACTAGTCAATAATCCCATACCTATCCACTGTGTAATTAATAGAGCTTGTTCTCACTATAACTCGAGGATGAGTTTTCATTCAGTCATGGGGGTATGATGAGTTATCATTTTATTGGCCATGATATCGTAGCTATGATATCGTGTATGCAATATCACGTACGCGATATCGTAGCCTAGACGTGATATCGCAGCCTGTCTCCTCATCTATAAATAAGAGGTAGAAAAATATGGTAGGCAATTTTTAGAGTTATCAAGTTTAAGTTTTCAATAAGTTTTTAGTACATTAGTTTTCCTCTCAACCCTTTTCCCCCAGTGTATGCCCACAGTGTGGTGATTGTAATTGTACGACATCCTTATTCGAGTGTGACATACTTGGACACGCACATGACCAGCAATAAAGATCGAGATTACTTCATCATTGTAGCATCCACTTAGCTTAATTATTTATTTATTTTATTGTTATTTATTACTTTCATAGTTAACATCTCTTTACCCTAAACTCCTATTAAACACGGAATGAGTACGACTTGATCACGAGCATTTAAGTGTGACTACTTGGTAACCCAGTAGCGTACTTAAGCCATGCACTTGGTAATCCCAGTGGTAGTGGTGCACAAGGTCCAAGATGTGTATGGATGATTAAGGAATGAATGCTCATCGCACTTAGGCTAGCTTAGATTCTCTCTCTCCCTCCTAGTTTAGTTGATATTATTTCCCATTAGCCCTAGGAGTAGCATTAGTATAGTAACACATCATACACCTCACTTTGGACTAAACTATATGTGACAAAGCTAATACTAGTCCAGGTGGGAAGACAACGAACTATGATCTAAGAGTAACTGTCTAGATACCACAACTAGTTCGTCTGCGGAGTTCGATCGGATCGTGCATGAAACGCTTGTATTCGTATGGTTGAGTGTAGGGGTACCTCATCACTCATCAAGTAGTTAGCAAGTTCTTATAGCATGTGATTAAATTAGTTGTCTAATGTCTTTATTCAATAGTTATGGTTAGATGTGAATGATAATAAATACCAAGATTCATTCCATTCCATTGCAATACTTTAATTTAAATTTAGTTTACTATTCAACATTTACTTTCTCACATTTTACGTACTACTTTCCTAACATAGAATTTAAGATTCCTTGCATGTTAAGTCATCATAGAATGAGTGTGATGAATCTTGAGCATTAAACATACATCAACTTAGTAAACCTACTAGCCAATGGCTTGGTACATATAGTAGTAGAATATATTAGTAATTCTAGAAGTCGATGCACTTATCTAAGAACATGATGGATCATGGAATAAACACTCATCACCCTAGGATATTTTAGGACATTAATTTTTCTTGCATTTATAGTTAATATTAATAGAGGTTAATTTTTAAAGAGAAATTATAATTTTAGTTAATATGAGTCAAACAACATTAATGAGTAGCTAATTTGCCATGTGAGACATCACACTCATGATATCGTAGCTACAATATCATATGCTTTCATACAATATTATGGATGTGATGTATCTAGAATAAGTGAAGTCTATAAATATCATCCACTTACTTCATTAAATGCATCATTCAGTCATTAATGTAGCTCTTGCAATTTCTTTTCATTGAAGTTCAAATAGTAAATGAGTACCATGGGAAGTATTATCCTCAATGGAAAATATATAGCAAATATGGCTCATCTCCTTTTCTTGGAGATAGAACATAGATTCCAAGAGAAACAATTAGGCAAACCCACATTGCAATTTCCTTGTGTTATAAGGAAACTATGCAAAATGATTAGAATCACTAGGTACACTAATGATACAATCAAGAAGTCTTAGAATGCATCATAATTGAAGATTGTCAAAAATTTACTAGCCAAGAAGGATCAACTAGAAGCATCTCCTAGCACTAAAGTTCCGTAAAGCACACTAGTAGTAGAAACAAGCAATGCAAGACTAAGTACTCATGTTCCTACAGCTAATCATAGAGCCTATCAACTAGTTCAAAGACACTTCCATGACATGTTACAAGTTTTGAAATGAAGACATGGAGATTTTTAACAATTACTCAATGTAATCATGGATGAACATGAACTCACAATGGACCCATAAACTAGCATATTTTTGATGTAATTAATAAGGGATAATTGGATCACACAAATCTCTAAGAATGTCAATACATTTCAAGTCACTCTTACATTAAGCAATGGGGCAACAATCCTGATCATGTCCTACAAAGATCAAGAGGTTGTTGCCAAAGATGTTGTTGATCATGTGACCACTACTTTGAACATTCTAATGGCATCCATTCCTAATTTCACTGGTGTCCAAAAAATTCAAGAATTAACAAGTGTAGGAGGACAAGCTAAGGAAGCAAAGAGTGTTGCAAACCATGAAAATTCTTTAGAGTGATTATTGTAAATAGTAGAAACTATATAAGACATTTTTGAAATCCCTAAAAATACCATGGTGGTGTAGTCTAAGTTGATCTCAACTAATAGGAAGTTTGTGATCACAAAACTAGACTTCAAAATGAAGAAGCCAAAGTAAAAAGGTTGTAAGAAGAGACCACCCAACTTTGTGTCCAATTGCAAACCCCTTAAGATTTGTTGCTCTAGAATTACTCCAAAAGTTTAAAACTAAAATGCTTGATTAGTTAAGGACTAAACAACATCAATTGGAGATTGAAAGTCTGAAAGCCACATCAAATGCATCTAAAGCTGAACTAAAAACATATGGATATAGAAAAATAACATGTTGGAACAAGAAAATAGATGTTTGACAATAAAAAATCAAAGATTGATAAATGCAGCTAAGGAAAAAGAGTAATTAAAAAATTAGCTAAGTTACCTTTGTAAAGACTTCGAGGCATATGAAATATCTAGAGGTTAGCATGAGAAAATAGAAATCTATTACTGGAAAAGATTTAACCATTACAACATAGGTCTATAATTAGGACTAGGATCTGGGAAAAAGAGGCCACCAAATAAGAAGGAGATCAAGGTAGCTAAGTCTTGGATGCACACTTTTGTGCAACAATCAATATAAGGTTCCTAGAAAAGAATCCTTTATGGAATTTCAAGAGTACATCAAGGAGAAATTAAATTGTAAGACTTGCATATAGATAACCTCACACACCACATGAAGCTTGCTAACCTCTAATATGCTAATCTTGCTATGTTAATAACTGTCCATCAAAGAAATAAAGTGAAGAAACTAGTAGTAGCAAATTTTGCAATGTTTTATCATAAGAACAAACTCCACGATGAGATGAAAAGTAAATTACAATTAATAATTGGTGAGCTATAGATCTTTCAAACCTAGTACATTGGGAAATGCAATGTGATAGATGACCTTGAAAGGAGATTAATAGAATACTATGAGATCAAGAAGAAATTTAGAGAATTTAACATGAAGCATCAACTATTCACTACCAAATTTTTTTAAGAGAATAAAATGTTTCCAAATCTACTATGTCCATGGCAAATTCCAACAAATACAAATCTAGTCAACTTGGCTTATACCATTGATGATCCAAAAATAGATGTGAAGAAGTACTTGGATATTCAATCATTTCCATATGGAGGAGCAAGTTACTAATTAACCATAAGAGCCACCATAATAAGAGGAACCACCATCACTTAGAAAAAAATGAAGACTTTTTTCTAGGAAAAGTTTTTTAATGTGGTACTCAAGTCAAGTTAATAGGTCAAGTTGCCTCCATAATTTTAGAATAAATATTGTCCCTTTTTTATTTAACTCAAAGATGAGTTTTTAATCAGTTGTAGAGGTATGACAAAGAGTTAATTTTTCATGTGTGACATCATACTTATGATATTGCAGTTATTGAATCGTATACCTTCATATGATATTATAAATCTGATGTATCTAAAATAGGTGAAATATATAAATATCATCTACCTACCACATTAAATGCATCATTTGGTTATTAATGTAGTAAAGCTCTTGTAGTTTGTTTCCGTGGAAGTTAGAATAGTAAGAAAGTGCCCACAACATGAACTTGAATTAATTAACATGATCTTATACCATGATACAGTTCATGACAACAATAAGATTGAAGTTGATTCAGCTTTATTGTAGCACTTTAACTTAGCTTAGAATTTATATTTAATGCAATTTATTTTTCATGCAATTAGAATAATGTTTACTTTCTCCAAGCACTCAAAATACTATTTTTACATTTCCATTGCACATTTGAATATGGCACAATAAGTGCAATCACTTTGAGTGTAATATATGTTTGCTTGGTAGCCCAGTAAGGTTAATGCTTATTTAGCCTAGTAATGCTGCATTTGGTAATCCTAGTAGTGAATAAATTCATTCAAGATATATACAACAAGCAAGAACTAATACTATTTCCTACACCTAGATTAATTAGATTCAGGTTTAATATTTTAATATGATCAAATAAGATTAATTATCTATCTCAGTTACACCTAACCATACAAGTTAAGGACGATCTTAGGTCTAATTGAAAAGACAATAATTTATGATCATCCTTTACAATCTAGATATTTCGCTAGTTCAATCCATGGATTATTATTAGGTCACTTGTAAATGCTTGTTATTTGTATGGTTGGGTGTAAGGACTACATTGTCGCTCAACAAACATCATTGATCATATGTCAGATTTACATTTAACCATACACCATAAGCCAACTACGTGTAGACTTACAATCAATCCATACTACTTATGGATGTTTAACATATTAATTCCAAATATTATTTAATGATCTACTAGAATGCTTGTAGATCATATGGCTAGGTGTTGGGCATACTCATCACTCATCACTCACGTAGATGAAGTTAAGGATAAAGCAAGAGTAATGATTGATATTGTTAGAAAAGTTGATTATTAATTTATTTATTAACCAAGTAGATAGGATATGCTTGTAGATCTATTGAACAAGCATCCTTAATCATGTATAGTGGAAGTGGTAGGTTAGCCAAGTTTTCTTGATTATTTCTTGATGGGACTATGAAAGAGAAAATACATGAAGGCTTGAGACATGATAAACATGCTCACGAGTTATTAGCTCTTCTTTGGAGATGAGATGTATCTAACTATTATGAAGTTGTTGAAATGTTGATGTTTAAGTATAAAATAGTTTATGTACCAAATCAAGTTGAGTTTTATAAGAAGATTATCAGTGAATGACATAGTAGCATGTGGGCTAGTCATTCAAGATATAAGTAAACATTAGCCTTGGTGAATGTTTAACATTATACATTAAAATGCTCCAAAAAAAATCTTAAAATCAATATTTCCATGAAGGTGAATAGAACAAAGAGATGTGTTCATATAAACTAAGTGGTATAACCATTAAAAACTGATAAAGGATCCAAAATCATGATAACTTATAATATGAAAAAAAATGTGTCTAAAATAGAGCATGAAAAGTAAAATATATGTATGTATAATCATACAAACCCAAATAAGAACAAGTAGTTCATATGGAAAAGAACATATCAGATATCAACCATGTGAAGAAAATAAGAAACGAATTCACATGAAAATTGTATAAGCCTAAAAAAAAGAGGCAACCACAATGGAAGATGATGATTAGTTATGTTAAAGAAGAGATAATTGGAAAGAAGAATTGGGCATCCATAGAAAGTAACAATTTGTGTCACTAAATCAAGTGAGATAAGTAGGTATAACACTTCGAAGAAGAGTGCATGTAAATCAAGTCCTCTTGCCAATGATAAGTATTGGTGAAGAAGATGATGGAAACATCATACAAAGAGAATGAGGATGATGGAAACCAAGCCATGAGGAAGTTGATAAAGGTTAGTCCTTATAAAGCTTATAAGATGAACTCTATCAATTAAGGATAAAAACCTTGCTACGATGAAGACAAACAGAATGGATATATTGACATCTATTTTGTACAAGGCCATGTTAATCAATAGTAAGATCCTAATTAACAAGTTGAGTAAGCAACTTTAAAACTTCAATAAAGGAAGAACACATGGAATCAAATTAGAAGACTATAGCAAATGAAGGAATCCCTTGGAAGATGGGAATGCTTACTAATATATGAAAGATTTAAGAAACAAATAATGAAATAGTTCTTGATTCATTCAATTAATGAATGAAATCACAAAATATAACCTATGGTGATCGAATAATAATTTTCATAATGATCATGGAGAGGAACATATTTTATCCTTGTCATATTAACTCATCTTGATAGTGGAAAGAGATTTTTTTAACTAAATATGGGTAAGGACATAACTAATTTATTGAAGGATTATTTGGTACACTAACAAGATAAAATTTCTAATTGAAAGTCTAAGGAATTTTTCTAACCCTTGAAAATTTTATTATTTTTTCAAGTCATAGTGTCAGTGGATTTTCTTATGAGGCTTACTTCAATTTGAGGATTTTCAAGTATTTTAGTGTGGTAAATAAGTTTTGAAAATATGTTATTTTCATTCCATATCCAATACCTTACATAGCTTAAGGTACTGCATCTTTATTTTTTTCATTATGTAGTTTGATACTTTTGGCTGCCTACAAATATTATATGTTAGGAACTCTATTGAAGATGTTGTAATCAATTTATCATCCATAGATAGATGACCAAATGATAAGAGTAAATAGAGTTTTGGAAGAATACTTGCTCCATTTCATTTGATTTGATCACACCAACTAGATAAAATTATTAGAATTGACATAATTCACTTACTATCTGTAAAGGTCATCTTCCATAAGGTTCTCTTTGCATAATTGCTTTGGGAAGACAACCAACCACTCCTTAATTGCTAAAAATCTTCTTTCAAGGTTAAAACCCTTCAACAGGTGAATCTATAAGGGCTTAGACTAATCATAATTAGCTAGCAATTTTATATTTGGAAAAATATTTTTAATATATATGAGGAAGTATTTAGATAAAAACATGTGTTTGATTAAGTTATGTTAAAGATGGATTATGTTGGTTAGTTTCAACTAAATACAATGTTAAGTTAAAATGTTTTAAGGAGATATGGCAGTCATTTCATAATGTTGGTCTAGATAAATGAGACTAGCTTCAAGATTTAATTATCTAGTTTTTCATCTAGATTTAAAAGTACATCTAGTTTTTCATGTAAGCATGTTAAAAGAATTCAATATAAGAGTTTTTGATCAATTTAAGGATGTTTTCAAATATTAAAATAGTGAAGAATCAACAAATTGGTTATATTGAAAATTCGCATGCTACTAGTTGTGGATGGAATTATAAGATTGAGTTCTTAATACATTGATAGGGAACTTCTTCTATAGAAGACAAATGGAAGGATTGCAATTCTCTTAGATACAAAAAATGATAAATTAATTTTGTGCTCAAAATGTGATTGAGTTACCTTTGTGACTTATGAGAAGGAGGCAGTATCACTTCTTTATTAATAGAATATGCCTAGCTTGGTGCTATCACTTCCTTGATGGCGTATAGTAACAAATTCTTGTGAAGAAGAAAGAAAATGATAAAAGTTAAAGATATGATAAAGAGTGAGTGAATTAAAGGAAAGATCATCTTAAAGGAATAGGACATCTATTACCTTCAAATCTCTTGTCCTTGGATGCAAGATAAATAATTAACATTAAGTTGTAATAGATGTTAAGCAAATGAGAGATTCATTATGGGAGATATGTTGTCAATGCTAGTAATTCAAATAGTTTGATGTGTTGGGGAGAAAGATACACCTAGGTATTAGATAAAAAATAGAAACCTCCAAAAAACATAGTAGACAATCCTTAATGTAAAAGATCAACTCTATGCCCTTGCGTAACTATAAGGGGTAAAGGAATTATTCACATTTCAAGAGAACAAGTTAATAACTTAATGTGAAAAAGTTGGTTCCACTTGCATGAAAAGGACAAACATTGGATATTCATTGATCTAGGAGCTTCTCTTGGCCTTGAATGAATGCCAAGTTAAGTTTAAATTTTATGCTTTTTTGTTGTTAACCCTATCCATTGGAATTTTTTGAATACAACCAATTAGATGGATATTGAGTTTTTCAATATTCTTAATATCCACTTGAATCTCCACATTTGGAAGTTTGATTGATCCCACCATAGCTCTATGAACATCACTTCTTCCATATAGGTGATGATGTTAGAGAGTATGGCCTATTGGAAAGTTGATATTTGTTTCTTTCAAGAATTGGGATTGAAAAAAGCATAAATCTCATGTTTTGTTCTCATTCTATTTTAACCATCACATTCCTTTAAGAACTATGTAGCCTTGATTCTTTTGAACACTACATTACGAGGATATGTAAGAAACAATGGATAAGGCTTCTAGTGTAGACACCTCCCTTCCTCTACAAAGAAGGGGTTTAGTATCAAATGTGTATAGTGGTGTATGTTTAGGGGCATGTCCTAGCTAGCTTGAGTTATTAATATGTTCTATTATATGTGTTACATTAGTCCATGATTCTTGTGTGTGTTGGTGTTATTATATTGTCTATTAAAAGTTTATATTTATCATGGCCTCTACACTTCTAACTAAATAAACTAACTTGTGTTATGTGACCTTCATGATGTGCTGGTAAATTATTTTAGTTGTTAAGGGGTAGTCGACTATTGAGTTTGTACTAATTTAAGAAAACTTGAGTAGTATCACGCAATGCTTATATTGGTAGTATCAAATGATTAAAGTTTGCAACTTTACTAATATGGTGATCTTACCTCATAATTAATATGATAGTATCTTTAAGTGTAACTTTGCTAATCCTTATTAAAGTATTTAGGATTTAAAGAGTTACAGGTTCATTTTTATTTTCAAGAAATGAGACATGCATAAATTTTGTAAAAATAATGGTTGAAATTGATTATCTTAGATAAATCCTCATGACTCTTTGACTTTTCCATTATATATGTTTATATATTTTAATGTGCTATATTTTCACATTTGCAATGACACTAAGGTGTTTTTTATTTAAGATCGTAAAACTTGGGTGTAAGCCTAGGTGTAGCCAATTGAACAAGGGTTAGACTTTTCTTTATGCACTAGCCCTCCTAGGATTGCTACTTCGTAGGATGAGCATTAAGCCTTTAAGTAATCATGATTTTAAGGATGATCATTTTGAGTGAAGGTAAATTATTTGCTTCTTTGATTGTATGACTTCTAGGTTTGAAGAAGAGTGTAGGCACTCAAAAAGAGGTTAGACATTTGTTCATCTACTGAGCCTTTCTAGATGTCTTCTTTATGGGATAAGCATTAGGTCTTTAGGTAAGAACCTTTATACATGTACCCTAGAACATATAGTGGCTTACATGTACTTTTCCAAAACTAAGTAGAATGGAAATGTGCTTTAAAGTGTAATTCAAACTAATGATATTAGGGGTGATAGGAAGAAAGGATGTTTCAACTTGAAACAATTTGACTATAAGTGCACCCTAACACATATAGCCAACATGATATATTAGAAAAATTATTGAGGAATATAATGATGTCTTAAGTGTGATTCAACCTAGTAACCAATTACCTAAGAAGACAATAATTCAAACTAGCAATATCTTATTTGCATATCACTTATTAAAAACAACCATTTGAATCTCATAGTAAATTTGATTTTTCTACAACAAAATTGATCTCTCTAGAATTCCCCTATGGAGGATTCTAAGTTACCTTCAATTTCTTCAATTAATATAAAAATTTCTGGTTATTTTATTGATGTGGAAATTTCTATTAATTTTGAAAATGCAAATTTATAGGTTGGTGAGCATACATTTGAAACATTGTTTTCTACTAATGTTGATGTAACTAAGACACATGATTCTATTCTCCATGATGAGATATACAAGTTACTAGTAGCTAATTTTACATTAAGATATGTGTTCATTGAAATTTTGAGTTACCTTGTAATCAAAGTTTCAATTCATAATTAAATGATTTGATGCAAAAACATAATATTTAAGTCATTCATGCTCAATATCATTTTCATTTTTTTCACTTATTAAGCATGGCAATGCTTTAATTGTGTAGCATGCCCTAGATATAAAATCATTTATACATATGAATGTAGTGTTGATCATTTGTAAGTGGTCTATGGATTTTAACATTGAATTTGAAGAATATTCTAAAGTTCTATGTTTTATGAGGTTATTTAATATTCTGTTGATTTTTCAAAAAAATTGAGCAAGAAACTATAAGCCTTTTTAGTCCCATTAGGTATATAGAATCTATTTCCACACTATTTGGTTCTCATAGATAATTTTTTGTTGAAATTAATCTTCTCAATGATAAAAAGGAATTGGTATTACAAGTAAGTAAGAAGACTTATAATCACCCAATCACATATTGTAGTCTTCCTAATTCTTGCAATTCTTATCATCGTGAAGAACATATGTTTCTTATTTTTTATAAAAGTAAAAAGATGCTAAGAAAGAAAAATGTGTTAAAGTTGAGGATAGGAAAAAATAATATGAAGTTGAAGATATGAAAAATCAAGTTACTATTAATAATAGAAATGATCAAATAACAATGAGAAAACTAGAGAAAACTAAAGCTTCTATAAATACTTTTTTCTAGAGAAAGTATTAATTAGTTCAAATACCTAGCCTGTACAAGAAATTTTTTTTCACTTGACAAGAATATTATTAATCCAAAGATTAAACTTTATATTAAGAAGTAACATAATGATAATGAAAAACAATCTTAACATAAGGTTAATTTTGGTGGACAATTTATGATATCATTTTCTATTGGATCTTCCTCTATCTTCCAACTTGGGTATGTCCACACTTGGAGGGTAGAATTCTTCCACACCTCTTGACTTTGTTTCTTCAAAATGTGGTTTGAAGGGCATCATACCTTGTACAAGCTTTGAGCTCTACTTTAGAGTGTTTTTTCACTACAAAACCACTCAACCTCACAAGGTCTCAAAAATCTCAAAATGTGGTTTAAAGGATCCCACAACCTTTACAGAATTGAGCTCCACACCAGAGTGTTTTGATGTTACAAAATCACTCAACCCGTAGGATCTCGACAAGCTCAACAAGAATGTCTTCTCGCAAGAAGCACATCAACCCCACAAGGCTACAAGAAATAAAGAAAATAACAAGGAAAGAGTGTAACTAAATTTACAAATCCTTGTATTGAAGCTTAGTGTAATCACAATCAAGCACATGATATTACAATGAAGAGAAAAAATAAAATTGCTTAAAATAGCCAATGATAGAACTTTTTGTGAACAGTGTTTTCAAAAACTCCTCAGAATTCATGCAACAACTACTAAATAGCTAGTATTGACATCTACTTCAAAGTTTAGATGTCTATTTTAGATAGCCCTCAATGTAAGAGAGATGTCTACCTAAAAAGTGAGACATCTACTATGAGACGTCTTGTCATAGATAGCTACTGTGAAAGTTAGACATCTGTTGTTTCTACTAGGCATCTACTCTCCATAAGAACTTTTATGACCCATGGGCTTTTTCACAATCTTCAGAGCATCTTCACTTGATTTGTAGACTTCGTTTTCATCCATGCTCTCATCTAGTCTACTTAGTATTCATTTTCACATCTCATCGTAGATCTCATTCTTGAATTCTCAGATCTCTTTGTAAAGTTCTTATTCATGGCTTTTCAAACTCAATCACACACGTACATTTTATATTTTTCATTTTCCTCAAGGTTTTGATACACTAAAAGGTCAAAACTTGCAACTTTCTTTATAGTGAAGAACATTTATTTAATGGTAGTCATTTTGTGCTAAAAAAGAAAAGATGCTGAGAAAAAAATGTGTTAAAGTTAAAGATAGAAAAAAAATTATGAATTTGAAGATATCAAAAATTAAGTCAATTTCAATGGTAAGAATGATTAAATGACAATAAAGAAATCAAAGAGGATAGAATATTATGTGAATGGTTTTACTTGTTCTATAGGAAGTATTAATCAGTCTAGATAAATAGCTCATAAGGCAAATCACACCCCAAAATTTTAACTTGGAAAATTAATTAAAACTTAATTATTTATGGGGCATGATATATAAACTCAAGCACTTAACAAATTGTTAAGCAACTTAAATACTTATAAAATCATAGAAATCAAAAGCTTAACTAGAAACTTAACTATTTAAAACCAATTAAGAAAATTCACATAATATATTTATGCCCAGTTAGACATTGTTATAATATAAAATTAAAGTTTTATATTCATGGCTTAACACATATCCAATGAATAGCCAAAACATTAATGAAATTGTTGGCGATCGTTTGGGACGCGACCGCCAACGAGTGTCCTCGAACAAGATTTAGGTTCTTGCTGGTCTCTGGCAACACCAAGGCCCAGATACCTCCAAATAGACTTAGTAGTTAATGTGAGTATGTGTGTGTGTTGTTGCGGTGTGCTATTGTGAAAAATGAAACGATTGGGTTGTGTGGAAAACTATAAATGACTTATCTTAAAGAGATTCAGCCAACTTTGCAAAGTACTGTGAATTGTTGAGAGTTCCTATTTTGTTCAATTGCCTAGTCTATGCAGTCCTTATAATACCTACTTG